>OU696696.1:99754696-99971132 GCA_916050605.2 Platycheirus albimanus | reverse complement strand
ACACACACACACACACACACACACACACACACACACACACACACACACACACACACACACACACACACACACACACACACACACACACACACACACACACACACACACACACACACACACACACACACACACACACACACACACACACACACACACACACACACACACACACACACACACACACACACACACACACACACACACACACACACACACACACACACACACACACACACACACACACACACACACACACACACACACACACACACACACACACACACACACACACACACACACACACACACCAAACACCACAACTATATACAATAATCAACCAATACCGTTAGGTATAGAAAAGTATATATATTCTGACTCAGAATCAAAAGCCTAGTCGATTTAGCCATGTCCGTCCGTCCGTCCGTCCGTCCGTCCGTCCGTATGTATACTCTCTAGAGGTCGCAATTTTTGAGCTAGAAAGCTTTGGACAATGGCAATTTTTGTATGGGAGCTGGCCTACAAACCAATAACGATGAGTCATATATCATTGAAAAGGTATTTTTAAGTAGATCAATTGCTTATATGGCGGCAAGTCTCAATTCGCTGTGGGGAAAAAGTTATAGACATAAATGTAGAATAGAGTAAGAAAAGGTTAGACATATACTTTACAAAGACAGCGCAACGAAAAAAAACGCCAGAAGGGGGGTGGGTGGAAGAGGTAAACAAAGAAGCTTTATTTTTATATACATAATCAATATAATCGATCAATTGCTATTTGTCACTTGAGCTGTGCAGAAAGAGTTTTTAGAGATCGCGGCTAATTAATCTATCTTGCTTTTAAGTGAAATACGGTTCTTTTGTTATTTGTTTTTGCGCGGTTATTATTTAAATGGAAGGGCATTATAATATGTGTGTTATTTGCCGACGTGGGCTTCACAATAGAAGGCATCAACGTCACCTTTTGACCGAAAATATTCTTCAAGGTCAACCTGCGATGGCTGATTATGTGCGCGAACACGCCATTGTAGAGGTTTGTATTTTGTTTTTATTTTCAATTTTTTAGTGTAAAGTAATTAAGAAAAATGAAGAAAATTGCTAAAAAGTAATGCTTCAAATCTATATAAGTTAAACGTTTGTATTATTTATTACATGAAACAGGTAATGTTCAATAGTACTTATTTTATATGTCATCGATGCTGGCAAAGAACAGAAAATGCTGTTAGATTACCTGCACAAGTGCAAGTTAATTCATCAACAATTCAAGTTGAAGATTTTATGAGAGCCCCAAATACTTCGGCCCGTTGCGTTTTTAGCAACTGCTTCAACCAAGCTAATCATCGGATAGCAGAAACAATCAAAGTTCATCTATTATGTGAACATAAGCTGTATGTTCCTGGAAGCTCCCGTGTTTGTCAAGAACATCTAGAGGCGAATTCGTGGGATGAACTTGTTAATTTTTGTAATGTCCAGCATGATTTTAACAGTCCGCAGTTCACAAATATTTGTGAAATTCTTATAAAAGCTACCGCAAATAAAATGCAAATTGACTTCTCAAGGGGTTCCATTTCAGATATTAATTTATATTTTTGGACCGGTCTTAAAAATTACCAATTTGACATAATAATTGAGGAAACTCCATCCTTGAATGCCAGACTCCGCAAACCTCGTTTGGCATTGGGTATTTATTTGACTAAGTTGCGTACTGGGGAACCTAATGAAAGGCTAGCTAGTAGGTTCAGTATGGCTCGAAGAAGTGTTGACAACATCATAGAAAAGGTAAGAGATTGTCTGACAGAATTTGTTTCTCGTCACCTAGGTTTCGACCATATAACAAGGAATGAAGTTTTAGAAAGAAACCTTTCCATTCCTAAAGGCCTTTTTGGCAACGAAGAAAACACGAAGGCCGTCATTATTTGCGACGGTACATATGCCTACATACAAAAGAGCTCTAATTTCTTGTTTCAACGTTTGTCATATAGCCAACACAAGTTCCAGAATCTATTAAAACCTTTTCTTATAGTATGCTCTGATGGCTATATAATAGATATTTTGGGTCCTTTTGCTGCTACCAAATCAGATGCATCTATTATGTCAGATTTTATAAATAATGAAAACAGTGTATTTAATTGGTTTTTCGAAGAAAATGATGTACTAATTCTTGACAGAGGTTTTCGTGATTCTGTTCCGGATCTTGAATCATGTGGCTACGAAGTTCATATGCCACCCACAAAATATAGGCGTGAAACACAGCTGACTACTACCCAAGCCAACAAATCGAGGCAAGTAACTATATGTCGCTGGGTTGTTGAAGTAATCAATGGAAGATTTAAACGCGATTTTAAATTGTTGCGTCAAGACTACTTTAACAAGTCACTGCCTAATTTAATAAAAGACTTTAAAATAGCAGGTGCCCTTTTAAATGCTTTTCGTGAACCTGTTGTTGATAATGTCAACTCAGAATTTATATTAAACACTATTAACCAAAAACTGAATACGCCCAATTATTTATATGATTACGTAAATGACAACAATCTAAACAGGCAAAGAATTCCATTTGTCAGAATAGATGTTAATGACCTAAGCATTCCAGACTTTCCACGACTCATAGAAGCTGATGTGAAAAAGTTAACTCTAGGTTCCTATCAAATTAAACTTGCCAAATCTTATTGCGGGGAACATATACGAAATGGTCTTTATACAATAGAAATATATCGAGACAACATCGTTTTGAATCTTAACAATGTGCCCCCCAATGTTTGGTTGTTAAGAGGTCGTATCCAGTCACGGCATGTAAGGAGAAGAACATATTTATGTTACATATTAATTGACAGGGCTCAAAACGCTATAGATGCAATAGTGCAATACTACTGCACTTGTTTGACTGGCCGACGTACTGTAGGCACTTGTGCACATATTACTTCTATCGTTTGGTATCTTGGGCTCGGAAGATATGAACCTTTTAATGCTCCAGCATTGATCCTTTGAGGGAACCGGTCCGGAACCCAAAAGACCAAAGGCCAATTCCAATACTCTTTCCAACATCAGGAAAGATCTATCCTTTAGTGACGTACTAAAGGATAAAACCATTTTAGCGGTGATTGATAGGAGTAATGTAGATGGTATGATCTCCTTCGATCGGTGGACGACGGTCTTGAACAAGCTTCAGGCTTCCTACTGGACCCTCATGATGGAAAATCCAGGTGAACCTGCCATTTTTGAGGATGCCGGGTGGTACCAGGGGCGCGTCAAGCTCGTCGCCTTCGATGGTCGGAGGTCGTGCGATCTATATAAGCTCGCTATCAGTAGGTTGGAGGGACTCTGGCCTGGTGCTAAGCTCGAGGTTGTGGCAAGAGAAGACATTCCTTGCAGACCAAGAGCTCGTACCAGATTACCAGCTGAACTCTCCGACAAAGAAATCATCCTTAAAATGCTACAATATGGTAACCCATCCCTGCCTACTCATGACTGGAAAGTCGCCAAGCTGGAGGATCCGGAGGGTCCTTATAGATCGGCTATTATAGTCATCAATAGGGATTCACTGGCTCCACTAGCGTCGACCAAAGGAGTGATTAGGTTTGGATGGTCTACCATTACGCTGAAAGTGTATAGGAAAGACGAAGAAAGTGCCAGACTAGCACTCACAACATCGGAGGATATACCCGCAGTGGAGGAACCTGCTGGTGTTATCAACCTTCCAGAAATGGAAATAGATGCACCCAGCACTCCTTCTATAGGTATGCCCTCCTCCAAACCAGATACCGCATCCGACTTGGATGCTCACACTGTCGACAGTCCTTCCGACATGGAGACTGAAGACTACATTAATGAAGATTTTCTTTTACGGTCATCCTCGGAGTCTGACTCAGAGGAGGACCTCAATAGCACTGTAAGAGGTGGTCTGGAAAACTGCAACCGAGATGGTTCAGCTACTACAGATTAACCTCCAACATTCCAAACTGGCTTCGGCCTCCCTTCTTCTCCGACTGCAAACAAAAGGGGAAGATATTGTCCTGATCCAGGAACCATGGATTGTCAAATCTATTGTTCATGGACTCAGGACTCCTGGGTACTACTTGCTGTATGCATTGGACAAAGGTGAGCCACGATCCTGCATATTAGTGAGAAGTAATATTAATGTATTTATACTCCCTGACTACAGCGATCGAGACGTTACCACGGTCAGACTGCAGACCAAAAAAGGCATATACTGGCTTGCCTCAGCTTACCTTGGCCACGACCATCTCGGCCCTCTCCCCAGCGACATGCTGAGGAGAATTATAGAGGATTCAGAGCGGCTAAATACGTGCCTCCTAATTGGTTGTGACGCCAACGCACACCATACAGTCTGGGGGAGTACAGATATAAATGATAGAGGTGAGTCTCTTTTTGATTATATTCTCAGTACTAACCTAATTGTAACTAACACTGGGAATGAACCAACATTCATAACCAGAAACAGACAAGAAGTCTTAGACATAACACTTGTCTCCGATTCGATTCATCATAGGATCACGAATTGGAAGGTGTCTGCAGAGCACTCATTCTCTGATCACAGATACATCCAATTCGAACTTATTGATGACACTAATAAACAACCAGCCTTCCGTAATTATCGAAAGACTGATTGGCAAAAATACAGGGATACTCTAAAAAGTTTAATTAAACCTGATCTTTTGAAAATCCCTTCTAATATAAACGAACTTGACAAAAAAGTCAACGATCTAACAGCAGCCCTTAACAAATCATTGTCAGCCTCCTGCCCTCTTACTCGTATAAGAGGAAAACGGAAGCCACCTTGGTGGAACTCGGGGCTTGAACCGCTCAGGAAGACTTGTAGAAAGTCCTTCAACCGAGCTAAATACTCCAAAGAAATCGTAGACTGGGATTCCTACAAAGAATCCCTGAAATTATATAAAAAAGAGCTGAGGAAAAGTAAAAGAGCCTCCTGGAGGAACTTCTGTGGTAAAATAGAAGACACTTCAGAGGCTTCCAGATTAAGGAAAATCCTCTCTACCAATCCTACAATGCCTAGCTTCTTTAAAAAAGCAGACGGCTCATGGACCAATACCTGCGAAGAATCGCTTAACTTGCTATTTGACACCCATTTCCCAGGTAGCTCCCTTAACATAGTAAACCTTGATTGTAGTCCAATTGGATCAATCAATAATAATACTAGTAAACTTGGTCTAGTCACTAGGGAAAAACTAAAATGGGCCATCAACAGCTTCAATCCATATAAATCTGCTGGACCTGACGGCATAATACCAGCCGAACTTCAACAGTCTATGGATATTATTATCCCTATCCTGGAAGTAGTACTAAACGGATGTTTAGAGTTGAAATACATTCCATCGTTATGGAGGGAAGTAAAAGTTGTGTTCATTCCCAAAGCGGGAAAATGTTCCCAAGTGTATCCAAAAGACCTCAGACCTATAAGTCTATCATCATTCCTTCTTAAAACTTTAGAACGTCTGATTGATATCCATTTGCGAAATGCCATAGACACAACTCTAGTGTCTACAGCACAACACGCTTACTGCAAAGGAAAATCGGTAGACACTGCCTTGCATACCTTAGTAAGCGCTATCGAATATTCCCTACATCACAAAGAGTATACTCTGGTAGCATTCCTTGATATCGAGGGTGCCTTTAACAACGTCAGCAACCAAGCAATCACAACGGCACTAGACAATCTTAAAGTAGACAGATCCTTGAGTGAGCTTATAAATCTTATGCTAAAAAGTAGGCTAATCAACTCAACCCTAGGTGACGTCTCCCTAAGAAGATCAGTCAGCAGAGGTACTCCACAAGGTGGAGTCCTATCCCCTCTTTTATGGAACTTAGTTGTCAATGAACTTCTAGTTGACCTGGAAGCAGAGGGATTCAAAGTGATTGCATACGCTGATGACGTCGCCATTGCGATATCAGGAAAACATGCTCAAATTCTTATTGAGCTAATGCAAACAGCTCTTAACAAGCTTCTTAAGTGGACTGGTAAATGTGGGCTAGGAGTAAACCCCCACAAAACTGAACTGGTCCTCTTCACAAGGAAATATAAAATTCCACACCTAAATGTTCCGTCCATTAATGGAACTCCACTAACTTTCTCAAATGAAGCTAAATATCTAGGCCTTGTTCTAGATAAGAAGCTCACATGGAAACCCAACATTCAGGAAAGAGTAAAAAAGGCCACGGTGGCTCTCTTCTCTTGCAAAAAAGCAATAGGGAATAAGTGGGGTTTATCCCCACAAATTACCCACTGGCTATATACAGCGGTCACAAGACCGATACTAACTTATGGGATAACAGTATGGTGGACTGCTTTGGATAAAGTGTCCTACCGGGACCACCTAAGCAAAGTCCAAAGATCAGCATGTCTATGTATCACTGGAGCACTGCGTACGACACCTTCAGCTGCCTTAGACATTCTTCTTAATCTTACACCCCTCGACATTTTTAGTAAACAAATGGCCGCGAGTACAGCAATCCGTCTCAGAGCCACGTCTCAATGGACCAATAACTCAATTGGCCACACTATTATTCTGAATTCATTCAGAACGATTCCAAGTCACTCTGACTACACCATACCCCAACTGGTTTTTGAAAACAACTTTCGAGTCTCCATTCCATCACGGTCTGACTGGGACGAAGGACATTTCTCGAGAGATGATTCGATTCATTTCTACACTGATGGTTCAAAAACCGAAGATGGAGTTGGGGGCGGAGTGTACTCAGAAGGACTAAATCTTAGTCTATCTTTCCGACTCCCTAACTATTGTAGCGTGTTCCAAGCGGAACTTCTGGCGATAAAAGAGGTTCTATCCTGGCTCAAGGAAAACGTGATATCCACGTCGAATATCCGTATCTTTTCAGACAGCCAAGCAGCCCTTAAATCATTCGAGGCGGTTTCCACGAACTCAGCAACAGCCCGCAACTGTCGCACATCTCTCGCGGAGATGGCAGAACAGTTTAACATTCACCTTTTTTGGGTGCCGGGACATAGAGATATCCCAGGAAACTGCAAGGCCGATGAACTCGCTAGAAATGGAACTACTGAACCACTTTCACCCGACAGGAGGAATATTGGTATACCTATCGCTACATGTAAACTCATGCTAAAATACGATGCCATGAACGAAACAAATCTAAGGTGGTCAAATTTGACTACCTGTCAGGCGACAAAACAGATCTGGCCAAAACTAGATCCAAAACGCTCCATATGTTTGTTATCTCTTGGTAGATCACACCTTAGCTCCTTAATCGGTGTCATAACTGGACACTGTCTTATAGGCAGACATGCTACTAGACTCGGTGTCTTCTCGAACGACTTCTGCAGAAGTTGCATGGACGAGGAAGAAGAAGAGACTATAACACATCTTCTTTGTTCATGCCCTGCTCTCTCACAAAGACGAAAATTACATTTGGGAGATTTCTTCCTCAACGATATAAATGACCTAACTCAGACAGACATACACTGTCTCCATCGCTTTGTTAAAAGTTCCAATTGGTTTTCAAATTAGTGAGGTAGTGCCTTACTTTCATATGTGGTATCACAATGGACCTAGTATCTGGTCTAAGTGTGTCAGTCGTTGACTGACAGCCACCTTAACCTAACCTAACCTATGCTCCAGCATCGTTCCTTAACGATGTTATTATTGATGAATTAAATTGAAGTAGATACCTACTTATATATATTTTTTTAAGTAAATATATAATGTGAATAAAATGTATATAAAAATGAAAAAAAAAATTAAATAGAATTAAAAATAATAAACGATAGTTCTGTAACATAAGCGTTTTATGCATTTTTTCTTATTTGGACCATAACTTTTTTCCCACAGTGAATTTAGAATTGCTTCCATATAAACAATTGATCTACGAAAAAATACCTTTTCAACGATATATGACACATCGCTATTGGTCTGTAGGCCAAAATTGCCATTGGTATATATAATATCTGGTTCAAGAGTAAGGCTAAGTTTTTGAACTGGTAAAATCCGCCCACAAACACGCCATTTTTGTTGAACAACCTCAATTTAATAAAATTAAATTATGTTTTTTGTACAGTTACGATAAAAGCATAACGCTAAAATTTTGCTTACGTATATTTCAGTTTGGGCGTGGCTTACGCCTATTTTTCATACAAAACCATCAATATTGTTTTTATAAAATAACAATTGTTATATTAAAGCGAAAAACATTAAATTTTGTGGGTCTTACTGGCACATAAACATCTTGTGTATAAAATCAAAAAAATTGATTTTGGGCGTGGCTGACGCCCACCTTTCATTAGAATTTCTAAAAAAATTGTTTTTTTAAATAAACAGTATTTATAATTAATCCCCAAGCCAAACTTTTGCGTCTCTTAATAGAAACGAAAAGGTTTGTGTATGAAAAGAAATTTTTGAATTTTGGGCGTGGCTTACGCCTACTTTTCATGAAAGAACGAAAAACGTAGCCTTAAGAATTTAAGGCACTTCCAATGTTTAATTTAAACCTTTTTCCTTCCGTTCGTTATTTGAGAAATATATCTCTACATTTTCTTTTGTAAATTTTTTCAATACGCCCACTTTTAAAGGCGTGATTTTGGTAAAATACCTTTGTTCAGGTAAGATTGTTTAAAAACTACTCGATTCAGCTGTAGTCTTACAAATACTGAAAAAAGTGCAGTTAGTGCTTCAAATTTTTAAGACACGCCCACTTTTAAGGGGCGTTTCCGTCAAAAGTCGAATAATGCATTCATTTTTTTAACGTTTTTTAACTATCGGTCGCAGTTTTGAAGTAAACAGATGAACACTTGGATTTATATTCCTTGGTTACGTAGCAGAGTGTGGTCCAATAATTGTTAAAAACACCCATAATCGCTATTTCCATTCCAAATCTAATTTTTAAAAATTTAAGTTTTGTCTTGTTTTGTTCAAATCGATCTGCAAGAATAAAATTGAATGTCACTGAGCTCATAACAATTGATTTGGCAATAAAACGTTTTAACTTTGGGCGTGGCGCACTCCTTTTTTTATTGCGCCAGCACTAATTGAACATCACACCGCATAAAATTAATGTTATTGATTTTTTTTCTGTCTCCTAAAGTAGAATTTTGTTTCTGAAACATCGGCTGTTTGCGGGAGGCAGACGCATGCACATACAAAAATATGGGGAATAGGGTATCCAACAGTTCGATGCAAACGTACTGTAGCTCTCGCTTATGTTTATTATTGTGATCTGTTTCATATTCTCGTTTATATTTAGTAGTAATAATTGTTAAGATGTTTTAAGAATTTGATCATTAATTGAATATCGAATCAAAACATTCGATTCCCGGTCGGTTAGAATTAGTTACCGATCATTTTATTTTTGGAAGCTACAAAATATTTTGTAATTTTGTATCGAAATACGAATATGACAAGATTGATTCTTGCATAATGACCGACTAATCAATGAATTTTTGAATTCCAATTTAATAATACCTACCTAATAAATAGCAAATATCGATTGATTAAGAAAATTACTTTATTTAGATATATTGAGTTACGTATTTAGTTTAGTTCATAAGTATTTAAAGAACTTCCTTATCAGTTTAAGGATTTTCTCAAATAAAAATTTGTATTACTTTTGATTGAAAATTTTGCGGTCTTCGTCTTTCTCAGATGGATAATATAGACTTTCTTTTCAGCTTTAGGTTAGTTTAGGTCTGGTGGGGGTTGGACGGAACCCATTCACTCACGCATGAACGGAGGAAGACATTTTGATGATTTAGTTTAGATAAGGTGTTTAGGTATGTAGGTCAGACTTGACCTACATTTAAGTAAAGGGGTTTCATACAAATTTATTTGACTGTCTATAAGGAACCATGAATTCAAAGAGGGAGATGATCTTCTTTGTTAAGGGTGGGTTACGAGACAGCAAGGGGTTGTCGTCTTCATCTTAGATAACCCGGCATCGTGTTAGACACTTCTTACCTACACTTTACAGAGTTTGAGAGCATGGTAGAGACAAGGTTAATGTTAGCTCTAGATATCTTCTGACATCTAAAGATATCGGTATATTCAAACTATTCGAGGTTTTCGCTGTTATTTGCGGGTTAGGAAAATTTTCTGTTCTAAAATACTTTTGGAAGTGCAAAACTAAAAATCCTCTCAGAGTAATCAAAAATAAAAAACATAAGCGAGAGCTACAGTACGTTTGCAATGAACTGTTGGATACCCTATTCCCTATATTTTTGTATGTGTATGCGTTCGGCTCCCGCAGCCAGCCGATGTTCCAGTTTCAGAAACAAAATTCAATAACATTAATTTTGTGTGGTGTGATGTTCAATTAGTGCTGGCACAGTAAAAAACGCGTGTGGTACGCCCAAAGTTGAGACTATTTATTGCCAAGGCAATTAGTATGAGCTCCGTGACATTCAATTTTATTCTTGCAGATCGATTTGAACAAAACAAGACAAATCTTAAATTTTTAAAAATTAGATTTTGAATATAAATAGTGATTACGGGTGTTTTTAAAAATTCTTGAAACACACTGCTACGAAACCAAGGAATTAAATCTAAGTGTTCATCTTCTTACTTTAAAACTGCGACCAATAGTTAAAAAATGTTAAAAAATTAATGCATTATACGACTTTTGACTGAAACGCCCCTTAAAAGTGGGCGTGTCTTAAAAATTTGAAGCACTTACTGCGCTTTGATCAGTTTATAGGCATATGTGTAAAACTACAGCTGAATCGAGTAGTTTTTAAACAATCTTACCTGAACAAAGGTATTTTATCAAAATCACGCCTTTAAAAGTGGGCGTATTGAAAAAATGTACACAAGAAAATGTAGAGATATATTTTTCAAATAACAAACGGAAATAAAAGATTTTAAATTGAATATTGGTAATTCATTAAATTTTTAAAACTACGTCTTTCGTTCTTTTATGAAAAGTGGGCGTATGCCACACCCAAAATTCAAAAATTTCTTTTCATACACAAACTTTAGTTTCTACTAAGAGACGCAAAATTTTGGCTTACAGATTCATTATAAATACCGTTTATCTACAAAAACAGTTTTTTTTTAAATTCTAGTGAAAAGTGGGCGCCAGCCACGCCCAAAATCAATTTTTTTGATTTCATATACAAGATGTTTATGTGCAAGTAATACTCACAAAATTTAATGTTTTTCGCTTTAATATAACAATTGTTATTTTATAAAAGCAATATTGATGGTTTTGTATGAAAAATGGGCGTCAGCCACGCCCAAACTGAAAAATTTTTATTTAATTGGAAGAAAGTTTATCTAAAGCTTACGTGTGCAAAATTTTAGCGTTATGCTTTTATCGTAACTGTACAAAAAACATAATTTAATTTTACCAAATTGAGGTTGTTCAACAAAAATGGCGATTGTGGGCGTGTTTGTGGGGGATTTTGCCGGTTAAAGAACTTAGCCTTATTCTTGAACCAAAGATTATATCTACCAAATTTCAGCTTTCTAGCTCAAAAATTGCGACCTCTAGAGAGTATACATACGGACGGATGGTCGGACGGACGGACGGACGGACATGGCTTAATCGACTAGGTTTTTGATTCTGAGTCAGAATATATATACTTTTCTATACCTAACGGTATTATTTCTCTATGTTACAAACTCCATACCAAATACAATATACCCATTCTATGGAATAGGGTATAATAATCAATTATTAGGTGCCTTCAGCTAGTTGGTTGGAGATGGTCAATGAGATCAGTGGATAAATGAAATTGTTGAATCAGGCCTCAGAACTAAACAAAAATAAAGGGGTATGATAACACCCGTACCTAGATATGCAGGGTAAAAACTTGTAGCACCGTCGCGATCCCACAGCAAGAATCCACCTCACTTCGGGTCTTGAGTGGAGCGGGGCAATGCTGCATATCGACGCGGTGGTCGATCGACGACACCCTCCGTTCCGGTTCTCGTAGTGGACTGAAGTGTAGTAAGGGGTAGGAGGTTGAGGATTAGAAATAAGACTTTTTTTTTCATATACCAACCGAATTCGTGGAGTATGATGGGATCTTCACATGTCATTTTCCCATGACACATGAGGGCTATAGGTCCTTGTGGCAGGCGATAGCAAGGGATACGTTAGATCTCCATCTCATCTACGAATACTATGATGATTGGGTCTGCTTCGGGTCTTTTGATGGTTTTAGTGGTCTTGTGGAGACGTTAGATGTATCCATGTAGATTTTTCGGTAAGTTTCTTCTTGGAAGTATTGTGTTGTTTCTTTTGAGTTAAGTTTCTCGTATGTGTTCTGTTGGAATAGGTACAACGAAGCAAATAATTATGAATATTTTATAAATAATAATAAAGTATTCACACATATGCTGGTTCCTCTTGTTGATATTAATAAATTAGGCAATATACATGGTGAGTTATCGAATTTGGGATGTTAACTAATCTAGCTCTCCTTCACTATGACTATATGTATATATATATACATATATATATATATATATATATATATGTATTTATATAGCGATATATCAACGATTGAGTGTCTAGCTAAGAAGCTGGCATGTGTGTGGGTTTGTCTGTATATGAGAAAAAAACATAAGCGAGAGCTACAGTACGTTTGCAACGAACTGTTGGATACCCTATTCCCCATATTTTTGTATGTGCATGCGTCTGCCTCCCGCAAACAGCCGATGTTTCAGAAACGAAATTCTTCTTTAGCAGACAGAAAAAAGTTCAATAACATTAATTTTATGCGGTGCGCCACGCCCAAAGTTAAAACGTTTTATTGCCAAGGCAATTGTTATGAGCTCAGTGGCATTCAATTTTATTCTTGCAGATCGATTTCAACAAAACAAGACAAAACTTAAATTTTTAAAAATTAGATTTGGAATGGAAATAGCGATTATGTGTGTTTTTAACAATTATTGGACCACACTCTGCTACGTAACCAAGGAATATAAATCCAAGTGTTCATCTGTTTACTTCAAAGCTGCGACCGATAGTTAAAAAACGTTAAAAAAATGAATGCATTATTCGACTTTTGACGGAAACGCCCCTTAAAAGTGGGCGTGTCTTAAAAATGTGAAGCACTAACTGCACTTTTTTCAGTATTTAGGCATATGTGTAAGACTACAGCTGAATCGAGTAGTTTTTAAACAATCTTACCTGAACAAAGGTATTTTACCAAAATCACGCCTTTAAAAGTGGGCGTACTGAAAAAATTTACAAAAGAAAATGTAGAGATATATTTCTCAAATAACGAACGGAAGGAAAAAGGTTTAAATTAAACATTGGAAGTGCCTTAAATTCTTAAGGCTACGTTTTTCGTTCTTTCATGAAAAGTAGGCGTTAGCCACGCCCAAAATTCAAAAATTTCTCTCCATACACAAACCTTTTTGTTTCTATTAAAAGACGCAAAATTTTGGCTTGCGGATTAATTATAAATACCGTTTGTTTACAAAAACAATTTTTTTATAGTTTCTAATGAAAAGTGGGCGTCAGCCACGCCCAAAATCAATTTTTTTGATTTCATACACAAGATGTTTATGTGCCAGTAAGACCCACAAAATTTAATGTTTTTAGCTTTAATATAACAATTGTTATTTTATAAAAACCATATTGATGGTTTTGTATGAAAAATAGGCGTAAGCTACGCCCAAACTGAAATATACGTGTGCAAAATTTTAGCGTTATGCTTTTATCGTAACTGTGCAAAAAAACATAATTTAATTTTATTAAATTGAGGTTGTTCAACTAAAATGGCGATTGTGGGCGTGTTTGTGGGCGGATTTTACCGGTTCAAGAACTTAGCCTTACTCTTGAACCAAAGATTATATATACCAAATTTCAGCTTTCTAGCTCAAAAATTGCGACCTCTAGAGAGTATACATTCGGACGGACATGGCTAAATCGACTAGGCTTTTGATTCTGAGTCAGAATATATATACTTTTCTATACCTAACGGTATTATTTCTCTATGTTACAAACTCCACACCAAATACAATATACCCATTCTATGGAATAGGGTATAAAAACGAACATATATGGCAAGGTGGCTTAAGACCGTTACGTAGTGATTTTTAATTAAGTAAATCTCAACAAAAAAAAGGTGGTTCGAGAGTGAGTTCCGCTCTATACTTTCAATTGTTTACCGAAATGTAACCGAATTATTTTAGCTTTCCATAGGCATAACCAAACTCGATCTATTAAACGGTAGTGCCATACGAGCACTTCAGGTGAAGAGCTTACACGGTAATCGGTAGGCGTGAGGTATTGAATATTATTACCACCACGTCCGTACTTCCTAATCCACAACAAACACATACACTACAATGACAACAGATAAGTGTTTACGTATATCATATCAAAGAGGATCCTGACAATTAAATTCTTGAATGGGAACATACAAGAAGTAGTAGGAAGATACCTGCCAAAACAAAGGGTGGCAGTTAACACTTTGAACGTAAAGTCGAATACCCAAGCCAGTGAGAGACTGGTGGTGAAGACACAAATTCAAGTAATTATCCCTACAAAAGGTATATGGCAACCGAGAAGGTTTAGCATAAGAGGCGTCATAAAAATTGTCTGGTGGTACCAAATCGGTAAACCAAATAAGTGATATCCATGCGATGATGGTAAATAGTACAATAATAAGAAACCAAATGTACTTTACAAAGGAGGTACCTCAATGGGTGTGTGCCTAGAGGGTGGTGTGAATTGTAAACCAATTCAAAACAATTACAAGGTAGGATATTCAATTCAACTATAACTCGGAGTTCATGAATCATAAATAGTATGGGGACTATAAAGAATAGAGGGTAGCTGGAAGGATCTAACAGATCTCCTTCCTGCAGTACGTTAATGGAAACGAAGTGTATGTGCCCGCAGGTGGGCTTCTCCTGGCACCGCAGGTGGTGCTTCGGAATAACATACACGAAGTCTGATGAAGGTTAGGAATGTTGACTGCAACCGTGGCGTCAGGACGGTGCAATCACCAAAATTTTGTTCCAGCGCCGATATAAATCAAAAATGCGGAAGGGTGAGGTGTGCTATATAGCCACAACACGCCACTTCCTCGCTTCTGCTGGATTTCGGACGACGAAAATGAAGATTTGTGCGGGACTACCTCTGCCGCACGTGGCTTCCGATGCAAAAAAATTTCGTCGGGCGTATGGGACAATAGGTCCTGTACCATAAAAAAAATGCACAACACAAATTATTCTTCAGGTTCTTTCCGATTTATTTTAAGTTTTCCCAGGTTTCGTTGGAGAGGGAGTCACACAGAAAACTCAACATTTCAAAAATCCGTGATTGATGTAGTAGCAGAACCAAAAATTAATACGTGGTGCGTCGGTGGAAGCAAGAAATTTTCACAGCAATTCCTATGTGCTCGGGCGTTTTTATCTATACGCAACAAGGAAACATGACAGTATCAAAATCCACAAAAATTAAAGAAAACTTTCGAAGACTTACCAAATTTGATTGGATTAATTTTATTAGGTTCCTGAATAAGGCGTCCTAAGCTCCTCACAGCAAATAAATGTTGGCGTCGTGGCTAGACACCATGTGGTGCCACCGACGCTTGGAGAGAAAAAAACATTTTCCACCCCGAAAATAAATTTGCACAAGTAAAAAGTGCTGAAATAACAAGAAAGTTAAAAATGTTGAAGAATATATTCAGAAATAATATTCCACATATTCCATTAATTATTTTTTGTATAAGAATTTCCACCCAGTAATAAAAAATGTCCGCGTCTGGCTTATGATTTTTTTTTGTTGCTTGCGACTGGTTGGTTGGCTGGCTAATTGTGAAATGGAATGAGGGAATGTCTCGTTCATATTTCTATGGCTAGACACATGAAATTTGACATATTCACAATAGTGGTAGGGAAATTTCTCTATGGCAAAGAGCCTGTTCGTAGAGTAGTATATTTTCCTAGTTCATCGATCATGACTGATGGTCGATAGATAATTTGGGAATATTTGACCAATTGCAATTTCTTAACAACATTTTGGCAAAAGTGAGCTTGTTTGATCCATAAATACACTAGATCGCGGTCCTGCCCATCTTCTATGCCATCTTCAAGTCGTTTTGTAAGGAAAGGATTTCGACTGTCAAACATGTTATGGAGAGTCAATTTTGCATAGTTTTGGTCATACAGAATGACACAAACCGTCTGGAAATTTGGAAGACCAACAAAGCAATTGGGTGGTAACTTCCAATTGTCAACACGTCATACGTCAACATTTCTATGAAGTAAGAAAATGTTGAGGATACATCAACGGAAAATAAATCCCGCAAATAGTAATACTTGACGTACTGATACAAATTCATAACAAATTATCTCTGACACATGGAGCAGTTGCAGATGACTGTATTGGTTAGTTCTTGCTACATTTATGTCTCCATTTATTCCGAATCTGACCTCACCATTGGGAATTTCAAAACAGAGTTGACAACCAATGCGAATGGATTGTCTCAAGTTACTTTTTATCTACCATGATTGTAAAGTTTTATACAAGTCAAATTCACCAACATGTCGGCCTGGTGCATAGCGCACTGACACTAATACACTGAGCGGAATCAAATTCCTACTTCGGAACGCACTGACATTTGCTGAGCAAACGTCTAAACGCAGGAAATTTTCTATCAGAACATACCAAATGTGAAGGAACTGGTCCGTGAAGGAAATTATTCTGATAGGCGAATATTTCGAGAAAGGGAACATATTTGACAAAGGAAAATTCTCCGAAGGAGGGAATTATACCAAAGAGGAAATTATTTGAAGTGAAATTTTGGGGTTCGGAAATGTAGGGTGAACGCCATCTAGTGACTGGTGTGAACATGAGAAGTATATAGAGAAATCGCTTAAGGTGATGATCACACATCAAAAAAAATTTTTATAGTGTTGTCACACTTTCATTAGGGTCTGTCCAAATATTTTCCCTACAAAACTTATGCTTTTGGGACAAAGCTTATTTGTTCCTAAAGCATAAGGAAAAGGAGAATATTTCCCATACTGCTTCAAATTGGAGTTTTGTTTGGTTACTCTGTGAGTAGCACACAGATAGTCTGATACACAAACAAACAATAGATATACACAAAACAAAAACTGCTCTCCTTGCAAAAGAAAAATATTTTCGCAAGAAAAGAAACGATAATGGACAAGCACAATGGTCTCATGCACAGCTGAGCATACGCCGGGCACAACAATAAAAATATCAACAAATCGGGAGTGAAAACATTAGAGTGTAAAGAGGGGAAAGTGAAGTTAACACTGTCACTACCTCTTCTTAACACATCAATGCACCGCACTACCTCTTAAGATCTTTCGTGTGCACTGTCGATTTGTGGCCTTTGCTATCCACAACCTCATATAAATTATTACCGATAATTCTTGAAACTCTGACCTTAATGAATTTTGGACTGGGTTTTGCGTTGAAATGCTTTGATGAATCGCTAAGCACAAGATTTCGCTTATATATCTCATCATCCACCTTATAATAATTGACTTTGTGACTGCGCACATTATATACTTTTTCATAGTCAGCATGAGCTTTCACTAATGCCTCTTTCAAATAAGTGTGAAGAATGTTCATCTTCGCAGTTTTTGGTAGCCACTCTATCTCTGAGTTGTTCAAACCTCCCAACTCTCTCAACAGTCGATAGTCCACCCCATGCTCAATCATTCGCTGTCCGAATAGAGCCTCATAGGGCGACATCTTGTGAGTGCAGTGAACGGTTGTGCGAAGCGCACTTCATATAGACGATAGGTGAGCGTCCCAATTGGACTGCTTCGGATTGATATATGCACGAATAGCCGCTAAAATCGAGCGGTTTACTCGTTGGCTAGCATTTGCTTGTGGCGAATACACCATACGCATCTAACAAAGTTTGAAATTCCTTAATTAAAAATTGGGTGCCGTTGTCGGAGAGTATGCTCTCGGACACACCGTAAACTGAAACACATTTTCCTCCAAGAACTTCACAACACTTAGAGCTGTAGCTCTCCTCAAAGGTTTGATTAACACGAATTTTGTTAACTGGTCAACAACAATAACTATGACTGAATTTCCGCTTCTCGACTTCGGATAGGGACCCAAAAAGTCTACGTATAGATGTTGGAAAGGTCGATCGACCTCAAAACTATTCCCCATCTTAGTTCGAAGCGTCATATTTGAAGCCTTGGTAGTCTTGCAAACTTCACAAGAATCAACAAAATGCTTGACCTGTGAGTACATACTTGGCAAATAAAATCGTTGCCTCAACCTATAAAGAGTTTTGACTACGCCGCCGTGAGAAGATCTTGGAGGGTTATGAGCTAATTCAATGAGTGATTTTGTCATCTCTGATGGAACCCACAGTTTCCACATTAAGTCATCTGCTAAGGGATTACCAATGGAGGGTTTTGTACGTTTGTAAACGTATCTCTCGGATACCTTGAGATCTGGTAATTGCTACTGCTCCTTCTTGATGTGGTTGATGAGGTCCAGGTATCCTGAGGACTGGAAAGGGGTATCATCTCAGTCCAAATGGAGTACCTCCTCGGAGTCGACTCGTGCCAGGCATGAAAGGCCTCATACACTCCCGACCGAGCGTCTGGCTTGACGTTTAATGTTCCCTTACGATGCTCTATCACGAAATCGAATCCTTGGAGACGCATACTGACAGTCCATTGTGGACCACGGCCTCAACCAACAATCCTCGCCAGCTAGGCCGGTCCCTAGCCAGTGGCCTCCAGTTGCGCACACCAAGTTGGTTGAGGTCGTTTACCACTTGATCGCGCCACCTTAGATGGGGTCTTCCAGAACTGCGTCGGCCCTCCGGGTTGGAATTGAAAACTAGTCGGGCAGGAGCGTTTTCGTCCATACGCTCCACATGGCCCAGCCATCTAAGCCGCTGAATTTTCAGCTTCTTAACCAAGTCAATGTCGCTGTATAATCCGTACAGTTCGTCATTGGATCTTCGCCTCCATACTCCATTGATACATACAGGCCCGAATATCACCCGAAGAATCTTTCTCTCAAAGCACCCCAGCCTGTATTCATCCGATTGTGTCAGTGTCCACGCTTCTGCCCCATACAGCAGGACTGGGATGATAAGGGTTTTGTATAGTGTCTCCTTGGTCCTTTGAGAGAGGGCTTTACTACTATGATGCCTTCTTAGCCCGAAGAAACAGCAATTGGCAAGAGTGATTCTTCGACTGATCTCTTCACTGATGTTGTTCTGAGAGGTTATAGTGGAACCCAAATATACAAAGTCCTTGACAACCTCAAAGTTATATCTGTCCATTGTGACGTTTTGTCCGAGCCTACGGTGATGATCTACTTCACCCGAGGACAGCATATACTTTGTGTTATCTTCATTTACAGCCAGACCCATTCGAGCCGCTTCCACTTCAATACTTGCGAATGCTCCACTGACAGCGCGCTTCCTTCTTCCAATAATGTCAATATCATCAGCATAGCCAAGTAATTGAACGGATCTAAAAAAAATCGTACCGCTGGTGTTGACATGCGAGTTGCTTACGATTGCCTCAAGAATGATGTTGAAGAGGTTACATGACAGCGCGTCACCCTGTCGTAAGCTTTTCTCGACATTAAATGAGTCGGTGGTGTTCTTACCGGCGCAGGGGCATAAGGCCCAGGGACATAAAGCCCAAATTTTTTTTTTTTTGCGTTATGACCCATTTACGTGGGACATAAGACCGAAAATTAATTTGGGCTTTAAATCCCACCCAAGTGGGTCATAAGGCCCCCAAAAAGAAGTTGGGCTTTATGTCCCACATAATATGACTTGACAAATGATAAAAATAAATGTATTTCAATGCGAGAAAAGTTTTTTTTCTTCCTGAGCCCTTAACTTTAATGCTTCCGCACCTGGTTTAGTTGACATTCAAACCAGTTTTTTAATCTCTCCCAAAATTTGAAGCGCTCATTGGTTTCGAAATTAAGACTACTGTTACATTTAATGTTGAGAAAAAAAAATATGCATATATTCAAACCTTCAAAGTACATTAAGTGTTGATTGATTGTTGTTCTTATAAGAACTGAAAGTTTAAAAAAAATGGAAAATCGTGGTTTTGAATTTTTGCTATTGACTCTTCCTTTAGGGTTGAAAAGCAACTACTACATATTTTAAAATGATAACAAGGTAAGAGCAATAGATTTCTTGGGTTCTCGAAACATGCATATTGAATTTAAGTTTAAGCGATTTTTTGGGCTTTAATTTTATAAAACCTCTAAAACTTAAATTCAATATGCATGTTTCGAGAACCCAAGAAATCTATTGCTCTTACCTTGTAATCATTTTAAAATATGTAGTAGTTGCTGATTTTTTGGGCTTTAATTTTATAAAACTTCTAAAACTTAAATTCAATATGCATGTTTCGAGAACCCAAGAAATCTATTGCTCTTACCTTGTAATCATTTTAAAATATGTAGTAGTTGCTTTTCAACCCTAAAGGAAGAGTCAATAGCTCGAAAAAATGAATTATTATGTGCATTTTGCAGACAGATAATTCAAAATACTTCTATTATTTATGTATAAAATTAACGTTTTCAAGATTATTGTTGAATTATATTTTTTGTTGTTGTTTATGTTTATGCTTATATAAGCTGTTTAATTTATTTTGTTGAATTGGATTTTTTGATTTTGAAATATATACCTATAACATGAAAATGAACTAATGAACTAATGAACTATTTTTTTATTCAAACTAATTTTTGGAATTTGGGTTTTATGTCCCATTTTTCAGAAAAAAAATTCGGCCTTAAGACCCACTTGGGTGGGATTTAAAGCCCAAATAAATTTTCGGTCTTATGTCCCACGTAAATGGGTCATAACGCCCAAAAAAAAAATTTGGGGTTTATGTCCCTGGGCCTTATGTCTCTGCGCCGTTCTTACCAACCTTGACAGAGCAGCGCGAGTTCTCCATAGTTCACTAGAAGCTAAGGAAAAATTCTGGAAATTCTTCGGATACCCTTGAAGTTACTAACACTACTTCATTTCGACGTCTCGCAGGTGTATTTTTATTGAGTGCCGAGTAATCCTTTTGTTCCTACCAATGATTCTTCGGGAGTTTTAAAAAATCCGGTCCTTCAAACCTAATAGTCTTTCTCAACTCATCAGGATATACACCTCTGGATATAATATCTGCTGGGTTATTCTTGCTGCTTACATGTCTCCAACAAGCCGAAGGAATTTCAGTTTGAACTTTAGAAATTCTGTTTGCTATGAAAACATCCCACGTAGATGGATGTGCTGACAACCAACAAAGCACAATTTCAGAATCTGTCCAAAGATTGATCTGATCTACCAGATGGGAAAAATTTGGAGGTATTTTAGCCAAAAGTCTCCAAAGCATCTCTGCTGCACATAATTCGAGCTGGGAAGACTGTGTTTTGATGGGTGCCACACGTGATTTTGCACTTAATAAATGACATGTTACTTCATTATTTTCATCTTTGGTTCGCACATAAATACAACAACCATATGCTTTTAGTGAAGCATCTGCGAATCCATGAATATCTATTGATTTATAATTTGGTTTTAAAATGTATCTTGGAACATGAAAGGCATTTAAATCCTTCAGCCGATTTCGAAACATCTCCCATTCACTAAAAACCTGGGCTTGAACTGACTCATCCCAATTGGTCTTTTTAAGCAAAAGGCTCTGTAAAATAACTTTGCCTTTCACAATGACTGGGTTGATCAACCCCAACGGATCAAACAGAGTTGCTAACTCTGACAATATAATCCTCTTGATAATTGTATTGGAAACTCTTAGATCAGGTACCACATATTGCAGTTGGTCTGTGCCTGCATTCCATTTAATTCCCAAAGTTTTGATTACATCTGAATCATTTATACGCAAGGGGATCTCCTTATCCTGGTCTGATATTTTGTTCAGTACGACGTCGTCGTTCGTCCACCATTTTCTCAAATCAAATCCAGCGCTTCCAAGAATCAATTTGACTTCATTATAAATTCGTTACATTTCTTCGAAAGAGTCTCCTCCCGATATAAGATCATCCATATAAAAATCGTCTTCCAAAACTTTTCACCCAAATGGGAATTTCTGCTTTTTGTTGTCTGCTAGCAATTTTAACCATCATGTTGCAGGATACGTGGCTGAGGTAGTGCCGTATGTAACATTATTCAGCTATATTATATATTTTCAGTGAATCTGCGGAGTTATTTCTCTATAGAATGCATTGGTATTTTCGATCCCTTCGGTCTACTAGTATTTGGCGATACATTTTTGAAATATCAGCTGTTATCGCGAATATAAAGCAGCGAAATCTTAACACGATGTCAAATGAAGTATCTTGAATGACGGGTCCTTTTAACAACACATCGTTTAGTGAAACATATGAAGAGGTCTTAGCGCTGCAGTCGAAGACAACTCTTAACTTTGTGGTAGATGATTCTGGTCTGAGAACAGATTGATGAGGGCAGAAATACTTCACGTCAACTATCTTGTCTTCGGGCACAATCTCCATATGCCCTAGATCCTCGTATTCTTTCATAAGAATGCAATATTGATTGTTGACCTCCACATTTCTCTCTAGCCTTCTCTCTAGCGCGTAAAACCTTTTCTTCGGCATATCGAATGATTCTCCTAGCGACTTAGGCTCGTCTTTGAATGGCATCCTGACAATGAACCTACCTTCTTCGTCGCAACCAACAGTACTCAAAAAGTGTCGTTCACACCTTGCTTCTTCCGGAATTAGAAAAAACTGCTTCGAATCCACGGACTCTAACTTCCAAAACTGTTCAACGATCTCATTTAGATAAACGTCATCTTCAACGTGCTGATTTCCAACCAAACAAAGAGCAGCATTGGGCAACAACTCAAGATCATGCCTCCCGGATACTATCCAGCCAAATAGTGTTTTTTGCAAAGTTGGCCTTCCATCAATGTTTATTTGGCCGATCGACAACAACTCAAAAAAGCATTCCGCTCCTATCAGCATATATATTGCTGAAGAAACATTAAATGTGGGATCTGCCAAAACAATATTTTTTGGAATGTCCCATTCCTTTATACTAAAGGATGCATTTGGCTGCAATCCAGTTATAGTTTTAATTATCAAAAATTCTAGCTCTGTTTTGTAGTCTGAATTCTTTGACTTGCAAACTGCGTGTGTTTTTTGGCGAACCTTCGAAGTTTCCTTCCCGATGCCGCTTATTTCCATTTCAATGCTAGTTTTCTTCAGACTTAATCTTTGTGCCATATGCTCCGTAATAAAATTCAATTGAGAAGCCGAATCAAGGAGGACTCGTACGGGGTGGTAAAAGCCTGAAATATCCCTCTCTTCTATGAGAGCGGTAGCCAATACCACTTGATTTTGAGTTCTTCCAGGCAAAGCTGCTTGAAGGGAATTTATTTCGTCCGGCGGATTATTTGTGGAGGACAGAAACCTATGTTCGTAAGAGTCGATGATGAGGAAGAGAGCATATACTACATTTCGGTTTTGAACACCTCCTTACCGAATGTCTTTTCTCTAAACAATTGATGCAGAGGACTAATTTCTTTGTCTCGTTAAAACGATTTTTAACTGGGAGGTCTACAAATTCTGTACAGGTATCTATCTAATGCTTCTCTGAACTACAAAATAGCATTCGACCTTTTGAACGGATTATGTTGTTATCGTAGCCCTTTTATTTCCATTATTACGAGATCTAAAACGATTTTCCCTCTCAGAATATGGTACGATCGCCTTTGGTGTAGTTCCTATTTTTGCTTCAACTGCTTCTAAGTTCATGCAACGGGGGTTGAGAAGTTTGGTAAACTCATCCCATGCTGGTAGTTTATTTTAATCGATTGCATCCAGCCACTTCTCCCGAGTCTCCATATCTACCCTTTCAAGAGCCAATGAAAAAAGTATCGAATGCGTAATGTTCATATAATTTCCCAAGGACAACATGGCATTTAAATGTGAATTGGTTTCCAATTTTCTGAGCGAAAATGAATTTGTCTTAGTGACTTTAGGAACTGCCAACAAGGCACTTATATGTTCTTGGAGGATTTGTGATTTGTTATCAAAGCGCTTCTCTCATCTTGCTAACGCCTTCTTGAAACTTGATCCTATCATATCAAACTCACTTATAGCGTCTAAGGCTGATCCTGCTTAGGACTGTTTCATGTAGTTAAATTTCTGAAGGCTATCAAGGGATTCATCTTTATCTACTAGATTCTTAAGCAGTCCTATAAGTTTGGATATTCTGAAAACTTCGCAGAAAAATTGGGTATTTTAATGTGCTCCAATCTTGATCGAGGCGCTGCTGGTGGGCTATATCCCACTTGGGTTGCATTAAAGTTCTCTGTAATGCTACTATCTTTCGATCCCTTTAATAGAGCCATTAATCTAGCCTTTGCTGCAACGTAAGCATCCTCCACTTCTGATCTGAACTCATCGTTAGCTTCTGATTCTTCCGAGCTGGCTAATCGTTCAATTGATAGTTGCACATTCAATATCTGCTTGAAGTATGCCTCGAGAATACCCAAACGACATTCCAGCTCCGTCATCGATAACGTACCACCTTTGGAAAAAATCAGCTTCTTGATGCGGGTCATACTACATTAAATAGAAGTTCTCAACGATTTAAGCTCTAAAAGGGATTTTTCGTTGTCAGCAGTAGACTCAGCTGTCAAATTTTCCTTAGCATAATTTTTGTTGTTTGCCATTTTTTGTGTATTTCTGTAAGTCACAAATCCTCAACAATTTGGTTTTATTTGGTTGTATGTTGCTAGGAATATATTTTCAACTAGAACAAAACCGAAAACACACCGATCGCGAATTAATTTAAACTAATTAAAACTACTTGGATTATCCGAATCCAATAACCAAAACCGAATACCGATTTAATTATTTAAATTAAGCAAAACAAAAAAAAAATAATGCACAGAAGCGATGTGCAACACGACTTGAGAATTTTAATGAAAACGCGAAACGTCAAACGCCGGTGTGTTTGATAAAAAAAAAAGAGATACACAAAAAAATAATCCCTAGCCAGACAGCAACTGCAGTGCTGTCTGCCGTTAGCTCAGCTGGGAGTGGGTTCGATAAGAACAATATTTTTATTAATCGCGCTCGATTAATAAAAAGAAACGATGAATTTGAATTATGTGTAAATAGAGTACAGGGTGTACTCGTTTACAAGTGGGCGCCAGGAAACTTTTATGGTGTTTGCCTTACCAAATATATATCTGAAATGGGTCTTCAATTTTAAAGAAATAAACGTAAGAATTATTATTCCCAATGGGAAGTGGAGTATTTTTATTGATAATGAAGTTATCGGTCTGGGAAACCGTGGCAGAAGGCCTGGACTAAAACCCAGAATCTTTTCAACAACAAGAAAAGTATAACAATGGTATTTCGAGGTAAGCAGAAGGCTTATTCTCGAAATTAGGAATAGTTTTTGACAAAAATAAAAAAAAGAAAACAATGTTTTGTGTCCCGATGACACAAAAGAAGATCACAATGGTAATAAAAAGGTGCGGAAAGGGTCACGTGTCCCACAATCTTGGGAGATTACGAAAAGCAGCGAAGGCCTATTCTAATATAAAATTGTTTGCCCCACACAGGGTCACAAACAAGACGAATTAAAAACAAATTAACGAACAATAAACAAGCTAAACTTTCTGGACACCACCAGACACAGAAATACTTAGCTTGGCACAATATGGTTCTTTCCAACAAGAGTAGAATCCTCACAACACAAATCCAAATTCCAGCTTGAGGCTTTCTTGTTCCTCAAATTTGTTTCCTCCTTTCAATTTCACAATTTTAATTTCTAATTAATTAACGAAAAATCTGTAGTTTTTCACTTCTCTTATTTAGAAATTTCTTCACCAAAAATTATCTCTTTCTTTTCTTTCCAAAATCCAAAATTGAATTACCTTCAAAATGGAGGCTTGGCTTGTCCACTTTGCCCCGACCATATAGCCATCCTCTTCGGATCTTTTGCGTGGTGGTGTTCTTGTCTCAGTCATGCAGCAGCATCTCGCCCATCTATGCAGAGACGTGCGACTGAGAGCGGTGATACCACCATTGCACGCGATCCTATGCGTTGAGGATGCGATCCTCGTAGGCTCAGTGGACGTGTTCAGCCGTATCATGTCAATTATATTTTATTTTAAAAAGGCAAGTGAAAAACTACTACAGAACGCGCAAAGTCCCCAGCCCAAACCGGCCCAAATTAATTATTTTGAGGTGAATATTCCTGTTGGAAAGAAACTTAACCATTTTCCAACCAAAATGGTGGAATTTATAAATAAGACAAATCTTAATTTTATAGACCTTCGCGCAGAAAATATTAAAAAGAGAAAAACACATCATTGTGATCTTTCTTTGATGTCCGACACTTTATGGTGGGCACTCGGCCATACTAAATTTATGTTGGTGTGATTTTAGTTCACACATTGTTGGACATGAGTCATCTTCATGCCTTTCTGTTCTTTCGTTCGACCTTCTGTCGACAACTCGCTGACTTAGTGGCTCTTCCGCCTTTCGTTAAATAAAGTGGACATCCTGTCCAACACCTCTGATGGAACCTAGATTGGTTACTTTTCCAAAATACTTAAAGAGCAGTCCTCTGGCTGATGGACCAGGTTTCTACTGCACTCCTTAGAGTATTTTGGAGCCGCAACAAGAAGGGATTAGGGAACAAAAGTTATTAGAGGAAATGGGTTGGCAAAACTTGTTGTGGTAAAATTTACCGCAACAAATCCCACCCTCACCTCCTAGGAAATGTACTTACAATTCATAAAAATTGTAATACATTTTCAAAGAGATGCCCGGGAAAAGAAAAAGGTATAATTTTCCATAAAAAAAAAATAAAAACAAAGTAAATGTGAATTATAATCAACCAAAAATTAAATTAATTAAAAAAACGACTCATTAATGTAAAAGAAAATTAAATTTGAAAACAAAATGTAAATTATAAAAACAAACAAAAATCAAGCTACTTTACTACTTTTCAAAAAAAATCAAGCTACGCTACTTTACAAATCGGATGCGTCGGTATACGGTTTCAAATCCTTGACATTCCAAGTTCCGCGGTCTTTATTATTATTGTCTTCCAGCAAGTAAGTCCAAGGTGACAAACGCTTTTTAATTCTAAACGGACCGACAAACTTCGGTGCTAATTTCGCGGCGTAATAATTCGCGGCATCCGACAACGAAAAGTTTCTTCGCCACACAAGTTCGCCGGGGTGATATTGAACATCACGCCGTCGAAGATTGTAGGCTTGGGCAGATCTCTTAGAAGCTGCCTGTAATTTTTTTAAAATATCGTCTCTAAGCTCTTTGAAACGATTCTCGATCTCGACCTGATCTTGAACCGTGTCAGAGCTATCTTCTACTAATGGAACTTCTCGACCAGAAGTCACCATATCCCTTCCAAAATTTGCATAATAAGGAGAAACTCCTAAAACCTCATGTTGTGACGTGCGAATCGCGCACGCCACCTTCTGCAGCTGTGAATCCCACACTCTGTGGTTTTCAGCGACGTAAGCCCTCAACGTCGTCTTAATGATCTGATTTATCCTTTCCGCAGGATTCGCCTGCGGATGATAATGGGCTGTGAATTTTATTTCTGACGCGTACGCCTGGCAAAGCATTTTCAGTTCCTTGGAACGGAACTGAGGACCGTTGTCACAGACGACAGCCTTCGGAATGCCAAAAAGAAGGAAGACGTTGTCTTCTAATTCCCTACAAATTGATTTGGCCGTAGCCGACCTCAGCGAAAAGAGTAGTGGAAACTTTGAAAAGTAATCCACTACCGTCAAAATGTATGTAAAACCCCTACTCGACTTAGGAAGTGGACCTACCAGATCTATACAAATCATCTCCCATGGTGATTTGATTCCTACCCTCTCCGTCATCAAACCAGCTGGCTTATCATTCACCGGCTTTACCTGTTGGCAAACTTTACAATTCCTAACATACCTGGTTATGTCGGCCCTCATTTTTGGCCAGTAAAATTTTGCCATTATTCTGGCGAAAGTTTTCCTAACACCCATGTGTCCTGCTAACGGGCTATCATGGTTCTCCTGCAAAATACCTAATCTTTCATTTTTACCTATCACTCTCTTCCACTCCTCATTAGTTTCATGTACTACGACATGATTTGGCTTCACCAGTTTGAACAACTTGCCTTGTTCAACCCTCCAAGCTGGAAACCTAAGCGGATTTGTGTTGACTGAAGAAATCATTTTTGTCACCCAAGGGTCTAAATCCTCATCTGAGATACCACCCAACTGTGGCACTCCTCGAGAAAGCATATCCGGAACTACATGCTCTTTGCCCTTGCGATGAATGATCTCAAAGTCAAACTGCTGTAACCTAATGGCCCAACGAGCCAACCTACCCTGTGGATCTTTAAGATTGCTTAGCCATACCAAAGAGTAATGATCTGTCACAACCGTAAATCGAACACCTTCGATATACGGTCGCAACTTCTCAATTGCCCAAAGTACAGCCAAGCATTCTTTCTCTGTTGTGCTATAGTTTCTTTCGTTACGATTTAACGACCTACTAAGGTAACAGACAACCTTTTCTCCCTCATCAAAGTTCTGTGAAAGAACCGCACCGATTCCGTAATCTGACGCGTCTGTTTGAACGACAAATGGTCGTTTAAAATCTGGACAAGTGAGTATAGGTGCTGTCACCAAACACTCTTTTGCCTTTCTAAAACTATCCTCACATTCCTGACTCCAAATAAACTTTTTATTTTTCTTCAACAGATCTGACAAAGGCCTAAGCAATTCTGCAAAATTTGGTACAAAACGACGGTACCACGAAACTGTCCCTATAAAACTCCTAACTTCTTTAATATTTTTCGGTGCTGGAATCCTAACCATGCTTTCCACTTTTTCTGGATCTACATGTAACCCATTTCGATCCACTATATAACCTAAAAACTTAAGAGAGGGCATGCAGAAGTTGCATTTTTCCCTACTCACTTTTAATCCTGCCTCACTCAACCTTTTCATCACCTCATTCAGAATTTCAAGATGTTTCTCGAAAGTTTCTGAAATGATGATGATGTCGTCTAAATAGACGAAGACGAATGGCTCCAGGTCGGCACCCAAAACTGTGTCGATAAACCTCTGCCAAGTCGCCGGTGAGTTATGCAGACCAAAAGGCATTCTCCTAAACTGAAACAGACCCCTCCCAGGTACCATAAAAGCAGTAAAGGGCTTAGATTCTTCCTCCATAGGTATCTGCCAATACGCTGACTTGATATCTAACGAAGACAAGAACTTAGCACCCCGAAGCCTATCTAAAATTGAATTGATGTATGGAAGTGGATAAGCATCCCTATCGGTATTCTTATTAAGCTTCCTATAATCCACACAGAATCTATAGGAGCCATCTTTCTTTTTAACTAAAAGTATTGGAGACGACCAAAGACTTGTCGATCTCTCAATAACTCCTGCCTCTAGCATCTCATTTAACTCCCTATCAATATGTTCCTGCATTGCCGGGGAAACCGGATAATATCGTTGTTTTATCGGTTCCGCCGACGTCCTAATCTTATGTTGAACTAATGTTGTACAACCTAAGCCTTCAGGCATTTTCCTAAAAGATTCTCCTATAAAAGTTTCTAATGTTTGAATTTCCCTAACACTCAACTCTGATCGTTCTGTAATAGAACAAATCGAAACAGGACTGTCCTGCTCCGAAAAAGTCCACATCCGTGATCTTAAATCGGGGACGATACCCGACAGCGCCCAAAAATCTGCGCCCAGAATCACCGTATGTGGCAATGAAGGGATGACCAAACAGTCAACTAACACTGCCCTATCCTCAACTATAATTGGAAGAGAGAGTACTCCTAAAACTTCAACTCTTGTTCCATCTGCCAAACACACGCAGTGAACAGAATCTTTTTTCAAAGAAAGCCCTAAATTCCCTATCCTTAACCAGGCATCCCTACCTATTATGGTTCTAGAAGCTCCTGAATCTAATAAACCTAAAAATTTAGAACCATAAACACTAACGTTCAAAAATGGTCTCCTATCATTACCGTTTGCCTCCAGAGTAAACCCTAAATGAATTAAATCCGCCGACCGGTTACCAGCAGGCAACCCTGTCAACGTCTTCGGACTTCCCGCCCTGCTGGCGCAGGAGTCCGTTGCCCATTTCCCGAACACTTGCGACAATTCTGTCTAGAGACGCCTGCAGCGCCACAACCAAAACAACGCCTAGGAGCAGAACACCTGTTTGCATAATGGCCTGATCCATTGCAATTAAAACACCTAATACTAGACGAAGGTCGGGGTTGGGATGAAATTTGGGCCTGATGAGAAGTTGGGTTGTTGTCCGAAACAACCGAAACTTCCGAAGAATCAAAACCTACGTATGCCAGATCCGGCTCCAGCAAAGTCCTATTATTCCTAACGCAAGGTGGTGGAACATACGCTTCCACATTCGCCCTAACCGCTTCTAAATTCCTACCTAAAGCAACCAAATCCGAAACGCAACTTGGTTTAGCCAAACCAAGCTGAGTTTGGTAGAAAGGTGTCAAGTTCCTTTGAATCATTGACAGCTTCCTACCTTCTGAGATTTGATCGGTTAACCTACCAAACAAATTCTGCATTGTCGCCACATAGACTCCGATGGATTCATCTTTGCCTTGTGTACGACGCCTAATCTCATCGAGAAGCTGATCATCATAGTTCGGTGGCAAGAATTCAAGTTTCAACTCCTTGACAAGTTCTTGCCACGAACCAACCGAAATCCTAATTGCCCTAAACCAAATCAAAGCTTTCCCTACAAAAAGTTCGACTGCTGCCTTGAAAAGTTGATTTTCCGAAACCCCCCTAGCCTGTCTCAACTCCTCAACTCTTTCTAAGAATGAGTTCACTGAGGCACCACAGCGCTCCCCAGTGAACTTCACATCCCACTTAGCTAAATTTTGAAACTTTTCGGCATTTACTACCACCTGTTCGCCAGATGTATTCATCCGGCCACTACTTGTATTTCTCCTACTGTCTGCCTCTCCTATACCTGTCGATTCACTGGCAGAAGTGACAACCGACTTACTTCCCCGAGGTTCACTTTCCATTTCTTTTACAGCCCCCGCAATCTTTTTCGATTTCGGTCCCTGTCTATCTACTTGCACTTCCTCATCTTCCTTTTCTTCATCTTCTTCCCCCTCATCATCCTCCTCATCTCCATCTAAATCGGCCAAAGCCATTATTAATCTATTTTTCAAACCTAACCTACACTTCTCCTGTGACTCATTTTCAGGGACCGACCTATCCATCCTACGTAACCCCCACTCAATCTTCGTTAACATTTTCAAATACTCCTTCGAAGTTTCCGACTTCGGAGGATTTTCTAACAATTTCGAAATTTCTCCTAATTTGTTCTCTACGGCCACTTGATCCACATCAAAAGTGAATGGGTAGGCCGGAGCTACAAAGGAAGCCCTACGCTGAAGTTTAAGAGCTGCCCTAAGCGTCTTACGCATTTCCTCAACTGTTCCTACAGTTAAACCCCTACTCTCGATTTCGTAAGAAATCTCATCCTGAGTCAGTCTATTTATTTGACTCGAATCCATTTTTTTCCAAAAAAAAACAAAACAAAAAAAAAACTGTATAATTACACAAAATAAGAACAAAGTCGAAAGAAATAATTAAAAAAAAAACTCCACCAAAAACACTTTCCAAAACTAAACTTTATATCCTTGAGATAGATAAATTAGAACAAAAAAAATTCACTAAAAAAAAAAATACTTATAATAAATAATAATGTTCCAAACAAAATAGAAAAATAATACGCAAAAAAAAACATCAACTGCAAATAAAAATAGTCAAAATGTCCTAAAAAGGTACTAGGCTTTTTGAAAATGGGAACACTGAATAGCAATAAAATAATTTTGACCACACATCAAAAAAAAAAAAATTAACACTATAAGTGCGAATGAAACAGCACTATAAAATATTCGAATTAAAATGGAAAAAAAAATGTAAACAAAATTAATCTCGATTTTCTTTTTCTGTGCAAATGAATTGTTTTTTTTTTTTTACAGAAAAATAAAAATCGAACAAAAAATAATCCACTTAAAAATTAAATAAAAAGAAAAAAGAAAAACAAACTCACTACTTGTTTGTCTTGAACATATAACAATGTTCAAGGCTACTTCACCTCCTCGTACAAGAAAATGTTTCCTACCACAGGCCAAAAAGGTGGTATAGGAAAGAAAAATTATCCACTGGATTAACACAGCACCTATAAGGAATAAAAAAACACCAAGTAAAATCTTTTTTAAAAACAGAAATTTCAAACACTTCCCTAAACACTTTATCTAACACAGGACAATAACACAGAATTCCAATGAATTCCCTCAACAAGCCCCACGTTGGGCGCCAATTGCTAGGAATATATTTTCAACTAGAACAAAACCGAAAACACACCGATCGCGAATTAATTTAAACTAATTAAAACTACTTGGATTATCCGAATCCAATAACCAAAACCGAATACCGATTTAATTATTTAAATTAAGCAAAACAAAAAAAAAAAAATAATGCACAGAAGCGATGTGCAACACGACTTGAGAATTTTAATGAAAACGCGAAACGTCAAACGCCGGTGTGTTTGATAAAAAAAAAAAGAGATACACAAAAAAATAATCCCTAGCCAGACAGCAACTGCAGTGCTGTCTCCCGTTAGCTCAGCTGGGAGTGGGTTCGATAAGAACAATATTTTTATTAATCGCGCTCGATTAATAAAAAGAAACGATGAATTTGAATTATGTGTAAATAGAGTACAGGGTGTACTCGTTTACAAGTGGGCGCCAGGAAACTTTTATGGTGTTTGCCTTACCAAATATATATCTGAAATGGGTCTTCAATTTTAAAGAAATAAACGTAAGAATTATTATTCCCAATGGGAAGTGGAGTATTTTTATTGATAATGAAGTTATCGGTCTGGGAAACCGTGGCAGAAGGCCTGGACTAAAACCCAGAATCTTTTCAACAACAAGAAAAGTATAACAATGGTATTTCGAGGTAAGCAGAAGGCTTATTCTCGAAATTAGGAATAGTTTTTGACAAAAATAAAAAAAAGAAAACAATGTTTTGTGTCCCGATGACACAAAAGAAGATCACAATGGTAATAAAAAGGTGCGGAAAGGGTCACGTGTCCCACAATCTTGGGAGATTACGAAAAGCAGCGAAGGCCTATTCTAATATAAAATTGTTTGCCCCACACAGGGTCACAAACAAGACGAATTAAAAACGAATTAACGAACAATAAACAAGCTAAACTTTCTGGACACCACCAGACACAGAAATACTTAGCTTGGCACAATATGGTTCTTTCCAACAAGAGTAGAATCCTCACAACACAAATCCAAATTCCAGCTTGAGGCTTTCTTGTTCCTCAAATTTGTTTCCAATTTCACAATTTTATTTTCTAATTAATTAACGAAAAATCTGTAGTTTTTCACTTCTCTTATTTAGAAATTTCTTCACCAAAAATTATCTCTTTCTTTTCTTTCCAAAATCCAAAATTGAATTACCTTCAAAATGGAGGCTTGGCTTGTCCACTTTGCCCCGACCATATAGCCATCCTCTTCGGATCTTTTGCGTGGTGGTGTTCTTGTCTCAGTCATGCAGCAGCATCTCGCCCATCTATGCAGAGACGTGCGACTGAGAGCGGTGATACCACCATTGCACGCGATCCTATGCGTTGAGGATGCGATCCTCGTAGGCTCAGTGGACGTGTTCAGCCGTATCATGTCAATTATATTTTATTTTAAAAAGGCAAGTGAAAAACTACTACAGAACGCGCAAAGTCCCCAGCCCAAACCGGCCCAAATTAATTATTTTGAGGTGAATATTCCTGTTGAAAAGAAACTTAACCATTTTCCAACCAAAATGGTGGAATTTATAAATAAGACAAATCTTAATTTTATAGACCTTCGCGCAGAAAATATTAAAAAGAGAAAAACACATCATTGTGATCTTTCTTTGATGTCCGACACTTTATGGTGGGCACTCGGCCATACTAAATTTATGTTGGTGTGATTTTAGTTCACACATTGTTGGACATGAGTCATCTTCATGCCTTTCTGTTCTTTCGTTCGACCTTCTGTCGACAACTCGCTGACTTAGTGGCTCTTCCGCCTTTCGTTAAATAAAGTGGACATCCTGTCCAACACCTCTGATGGAACCTAGATTGGTTACTTTTCCAAAATACTTAAAGAGCAGTCCTCTGGCTGATGGACCAGGTTTCTACTGCACTCCTTAGAGTATTTTGGAGCCGCAACAAGAAGGGATTAGGGAACAAAAGTTATTAGAGGAAATGGGTTGGCAAAACTTGTTGTGGTAAAATTTACCGCAACAATGTTTTTGCAAAGCCTTTTTCACCAACGCAGATTATGCCCCTTAAGAGATTTATCAGCAACAACTATACCATCAACAACTATCAACATGCATGAAAAGTATCAACAACAACTGGGTTAACGCAGCAAAATTCTCAGGAACAACATTTATTCGGCATCAAATCTTTACACTGGTTAAAAGTCTTGTTTAGATCAACAAAGTTTATTTGACTAAGCCAAAAATGATTTTTCAGCAACAAGTGTCCATCCAGCAATATATTAGTATAAATGAACAGTTTCACAACAATAAGTAGCAAGCAGCAATCTTTACAACAACAAAAATTCTATTTGGCAGCTTCTAGTAGTCAACATGTATATGCAAAAACTATTTTAGCAAAACAAATATTTCTCTATCGTAGTTAAGTTAAAAGACTTATATCAACAAAATGTTCTACTATGTACATTATGTGCAATATTTGTGTCTTACGCCAGAGAATTCGACGACAATGTATATAAAATTTTCGAACACAAGTCCAAAATGTGTGGAATCCAAGTTTGGCAACATTCACTTACTTGTTATATATATTATTGCGTTCCAAATATTTACCAAAGCTTTGACACTTCATGTAATGAAGAAAGCGCAAAGTAGATAGTATGGAAGTGACTTTCAAATGATCTTGAAGTTCTTCTAGCAGCCTTGTTTAATCACAAAATTTAAGATGACGTAATCTTGTTCTTTTCGCTGCTATATGGAGCCTTCGACACACCGGACTCCAAAGACCAGCAAAGTTCACTCACTAGTTCCACTGGTTCAACGATTGAGACAAAATAAAAGCAGAAAAAAAGGAAGGTTAAACTTGTTTTAGTATTTTTTTTTTTTTATTTTTTTTTGGAAATGAATGCCTTAAACTCATCCAAATGATGTTGGGACCTCGGAAGACATGTCCCGGGATTTGGCACCAAATGTTAAACTGGTAGTTTCCAGTACTTCAACGATTTGCTTTCCAACGATTTATTCGAAAATAAAAAAAAATACTTCTTTAGCAATTCAACAATTTATTTTTTATTTCACGCAAGTAAGCTCTAATCTACTCTCTGCAGTTCTTTGGACACTTACTCTATTAGCCCATTCCATCATTATTCTAGAGTCATCTTCGAACATTTGTGATGCTTTTTTATACTCAGGCTGAGGTTAGCTCATGGATGTCCAGGGTTGTTCCCAAAAGAAAGCAAAAACTCAGGGTTGAAGAGTGTCGAACTCCGAAACAACAATATCTTTATTGATCTTAATTTTCTTAACAATTTATTTCATACTCTTATTGATATTCTTAAAATAAAAGATTACAAAATTCATGTTCTATGATACCTTAGATACTAGGTCTGTCGAGATTCCTCTAGAAAGGAAGAGCTCCACGACAATAAACGAGTGGCCTAAACGCCGGTCAACGATCCACCACGACCAACAGCGGAGTGGAAAGCTGGCAAAAATCGGTTGAGCAAGGCTCGGTCTATGGTACCCCTAAGAAAAGGAGTATCCACGACAAAAAACTGGTAGTTCCAAACTAGGTCTATGGAGAAGCTTACGAGAGCAGCAACCCCACGACAATAAACGGAGGTCAGTAGAGATTCCTCTAGAAAGGAAGAGCTCCACGACAATAAACGAGTGGCCTAAACGCCGGTCAACGATCCACCACGACCAACAGCGGAGTGGAAAGCTGACAAAAAACTTTTGCTTCAAAACTTTGTGAGGTTTCTGCTGGTATTCCCCGCAGCGTACCTTCGTGTGAGAACTCTTATCCCGGTTTTCTATTTGCAATAGAACTTCTTCCAATGGCTGGGAGATCGAGTCTCATTTTCCCTGCAAATTTCACCTCTACTTATGGAAATTCTCTGAAAGAAGAGGCTGTGAATTATAAAGTTAAATGTTAGAAATACTTGCAAATGAGTAATTCATTTGGAGTGATGCATTCATTTGGCTGTTCTTCTGGTTTAGGTCCTAGTAAGTGGTTGGCAGTCCAAATCAGCGGTGCGGGGTGGAGGGGTAGATGTAATTTCCTTAATAGTATCAAGTATTGGCGTTGCGCCACGTGATGGTGATTCAAATATTCGTTATATGAATAAATGTATGGAATCTTCTTGGCGTTCGGTGGCGGTGGTGGAATTAGAGTGTCGGTCGGTGGCGGCGGTTGCTTGGGAGGCTGTGTTGTTGTTACGTCACGTAATGATGGTTCTATTATTCATCGTAGATGAATAATTATATGGAATCATCGTGACGATAGGTGGCGGCGTTGGAACTATTGTGGTGGTTGGTGGCGGCGGTTAGTTGGTTATTGCGGTCAGATGCAGAGGGGGCGGCAGGAAAGGTGTAACTTCGTTACATTCCCCCCTTGCTTACGGGACGAGGAATTTCTCTTCGGAAGTGGTGGCTGTAAATATCTTTTTTTTTTTTTTTTTCGGTAATTCAACTTAACATTGAGTAAAAAAAACAGGTCAATATAAACTTAAGAAAAACGTATTCAATACGAAAAGAAAGACTAAAAAAAAATTCATTGTGAGCTCGGTCTTCCTTCTTCTTAACTTCTAGTCTAGTTCGACTTCGATGGTTTTTCGCTGCCCCTTGAATCGCAGCTCAGCGTGAGTACCTTTTCGATTCATTCGCACGTTGATTCGGCCCCACGGGCGTTGAATGCTGAACGTCCGGTAGTGTCGGCTCCCTCTCAACCTGATGCCTCTGAATGGGTACAATACTCTGCTGGATTGTTGGCTCCTTTCGGGTTGGATCGGAAGGGGAAAGTTTCGAGTCGGTTTTTCGGCTGGTCGGTTTCGAGATTGCCAAGTTCTTTCGGCCTTTTTGTGCCGCATTCGCACCTTCCCTAAGCCTACTGCAGGTGGAGGCTTTGGTAAAAACCGCTGACTGGCTTCCGAATCATGGTTCGGAGTGTTGACGGGCCTCCTTCGACACTTGGTTCGGTGAAATACGGCTAAGCGTTGGCTTCTGGTTGACGGCTGTATTTTACGTGGTTCGGTCGGCTTTTGCATCCTAGGGTCAGTGACAGACTGACTTGTGCTTTGGCGGCGGTGGTGTGGTGGCTTCACTTTCTTGCCCTGAGGCGCAGGTGCGGAAATATTGTGAGCGACACGCTCGGCCGAAGTCAAACGGTTTGATTTCGGGATAAGCGAGTGCAGCTTCTGTCTCGGGCTGCGGTGCAAAGTGATGTTAGGCTCCGGGAAATTCATTTTTTTAACAAGGCGGGTACGGGATCCATCGGAAAAATAAACGGCGGCTGCGGCGGTGCAAGTAACTTCGGCTGGTACTTTCTTCGGTTAGAGGTGGAATGACAACTGGTACTACTTGACCTCTGGTACGGAACTCGAATTGCGTGCACGGTGGTTATGAGGGTATTGGTGACATCGGAAGGCAACGGTTGCTTGCCAGAGAGTGGTTTGCCTCCCATGAATATTTGCAAACCTGCGTTGTTCAGTAGAAGCATTCCCAACACTGCATCCTCGGCGAGAGAAGGAAGATACGTCACTTCGGCGGTCAAAGAAGTTTCGCCCAGTAAGAAGGTAGCAGTGTAATGCTCGGTCGTTACCACAGGTGTTCCATTCGCCATATGAAGGACCTGGTGACACTCCCGCATAGGAAATCCTAGCTCTCGAAATACTTGTCTTAACGGCTGTCCGACAAAAGTTTTGGTCGAACCGGTGTCGACCAGAGCCTGATATTCTTGGTTTCTCACTCTGAGAGGGACGAAAAATCGGGGGTCTTGTTCGGGCGGGGCGTTCACTACAGCTACGGCTTGTCGGTGGCATGGGCAATCCTTCGTTAGTCTGCCGTCTTCTCCGCAGAAGGAGCAGAACATTCGGAACGGTCGGTGGCATGATTCCTTTCGATGGCCTCGCTGTTTGCAATTCCAGCAGTGCGTATCGCGGTCGTACGGCGCTGGTGGCGGTGGTAGTCGGGTTACAGGAGGAAGCTGGCTTGAAGCTGCGGGTAACGGGCGTGAGTGGCGGTCGTCGCTCTTTATGGCTTCAAACTACTCGGCTAAGTGAACGAGCTCATCTAGGGTATCGAAGTCTTTGCGACGTATATAATACCGGTATTCCGGCCTCATGTTGTCGAAAATCCGGTCGATATTTTCGGTTGCCGACATGCGTGGGTACTGGTGCAATAAGTACTGGGCGGATAAGATATATTCCTTGGCCTTTTCTTGCGGCCCCTGACGTTTTCTTATTATCTCCTCTTCCCACTTGTGCAGGTATCGGGCGGGTAGAAAATGACTGATGAAGGCTTCTCGAAAATCTTCCCAGGTGGATAGATTATTCCTCTTTATCCTAAACCATTGCAAGGCGGTTCCTCGGAATATTTCTGGTAATGTCCGTAGCACATCGTTTGGAGAATGTTATAACACTGCGTCAATTCGGATAGCCTCTCTTGAAATTCAAGAGGATTCCCAGATGAATCGAACCTCAATCCCCACTTACGGACTATGTTCATTAACTCAGCTTCATAGCTTAAGGTGAGCCGGTTCGAGGGGAGGTTTGGAGGGGGGAGTTGCTGTCCTGGTTCGTGCTGGTGATTTTCACGTTCGGTCGACGTACTCTGGTTACGGCTAGGTTCGAGGTGCGTGTCGACCACGGGCAGGTCGGCCGGTTTCATGGTCTTGTTCGGTTGCTGGATCGGCGGTGTGAGCGGTGGGACTTCAAAGCGTTTTTCTATATATATTGGGGAAGCGGGTCTCCCTTCTGTGTTGCTAGATTCCAGGTCGGTGGGTTCCTTCGGCGTTGGCGGTTTCTGGGCGGATGAAAGCTCTACGGGTGGGTCGTCATCTAATCTCTGTTCCACAATGTCTTCCCATTTTTCGCACAGATTTTGCATTGAACCATGCGAGCGAACCTTTTTGAGATGGGTACTTAGACGTTGACGAAGATCCTTCACTTTCCCGTTTGTGTCCAGACTTAGTGTTCCTAACGTCTCGACTAACTCGGATTAAAATGTATGAAGCCGAGATTCTTGAGGATGTTCTGGTCATCTTCCTTATTGTTTTCATCATTTCCGAACATGACTCTGCTGTACATTGTAGCAAGTTGATGATCCAAGTACGGTCGGCGGTTATCGGTGGTACCTTTCGAAGGCTCCTGGTCGGTCGGCGGTCGGAGTTCGGTTGAGTCTTCTAAAGGTCCCTGCTCGGGCGCCAATTTGTGATGCTTTTTTATACTCAGGCTGAGGTTAGCTCATGGATGTCCAGGGTTGTTCCCAAAAGAAAGCAAAAACTCAGGGTTGAAGAGTGTCGAATTCCGAAACAACAATATCTTTATTGATCTTAATTTTCTTAACAATTTATTTCATACTCTTATTGATATTCTTAAAATAAAAGATTACAAAATTCATGTTCTATGATACCTTAGATACTAGGTCTGTCGAGATTCCTCTAGAAAGGAAGAGCTCCACGACAATAAACGAGTGGCCTAAACGCCGGTCAACGATCCACCACGACCAACAGCGGAGTGGAAAGCTGGCAAAAATTAGGTTGAGCAAGGCTCGGTCTATGGTACCCCTAAGAAAAGGAGTATCCACGACAAAAAACTGGTAGTTCCAAACTAGGTCTATGGAGAAGCTTACGAGAGCAGCAACCCCACGACAATAAACGGAGGTCAGTAGAGATTCCTCTAGAAAGGAAGAGCTCCACGACAATAAACGAGTGGCCTAAACGCCGGTCAACGATCCACCACGACCAACAGCGGAGTGGAAAGCTGACAAAAAACTTTTGCTTCAAAACTTTGTGAGGTTTCTGCTGGTATTCCCCGCAGCGTACCTTCGTGTGAGAACTCTTATCCCGGTTTTCTATTTGCAATAGAACTTCTTCCAATGGCTGGGAGATCGAGTCTCATTTTCCCTGCAAATTTCACCTCTACTTATGGAAATTCTCTGAAAGAAGAGACTGTGAATTATAAAGTTAAATGTTAGAAATACTTGCAAATGAGTAATTCATTTGGAGTGATGCATTCATTTGGCTGTTCTTCTGGTTTAGGTCCTAGTAAGTGGTTGGCAGTCCAAATCAGCGGTGCGGGGTGGAGGGGTAGATGTAATTTCCTTAATAGTATCAAGTATTGGCGTTGCGTCACGTGATGGTGATTCAAATATTCGCTATATGAATAAATGTATGGAATCTTCTTGGCGTTCGGTGGCGGTGGTGGAATTAGAGTGTCGGTCGGTGGCGGCGGTTGCTTGGGAGGCTGTGTTGTTGTTACGTCACGTAATGATGGTTCTATTATTCATCGTAGATGAATAATTATATGGAATCATCGTGACGATAGGTGGCGGCGTTGGAACTATTGTGGTGGTTGGTGGCGGCGGTTAGTTGGTTATTGCGGTCGGATGCGGAGGGGGCGGCAGGAAAGGTGTAACTTCGTTACACATTGGTACGCAATTAAGAACTTAGATGCTTGGTGTTTAGTAATTTTCTTTGCAGATTATTGCTCTCTTAATTGTTCAAGCTTGACTATGAGATTTAAGTGTTGATGGATGGAAATTTCATATGCGTAAACATTCCTCTATTTTGACGGGACAAATGGTAATAATTGAAAGATAAATCTTTGAATGAAGTTCTTATCCCAATCCTATTTATATCATTTTTATTGTATATTAGAGATTCGCTTTTATAATATTGTATTTGTTTGAAAACAAGGTTTTCTGATTTCAAAGCATAGTTTTTAAAGTCTTTTAGGTTCATTTGTAATATTTTTAAGGTCACGTTTGGGAATTTTTTTTTTAAAGCCGAATTAAAATTACTTGGCTTGGTGTTTTGATATTTCTTAAGTATTTTTCTATGACACTATGTAGGTACACAGTCAACTTCTTGCAAACAAGAATGCCCCGGCTCACAAAATTTTTGTGTAACTTCTTCAACTGAATTCTGATAGTCGTAAATAAATTGGAGGATGGCGGTCGATGTGATTCTATTCCTTTTTTGTGGAACACAAGAATCACTCCACAAAATAAAATTTCTTATATTTGGGTGATCATTTCTCATCAGTGCACTTGCAATATCATTTCCAGTACGCCCACTCACAGTCTCATTCCATACAACATAGTATGTTTTTTTTTATCGAAGCCAGGTATTATAAGCGTTCCAGTTAGATTATATACAGACAGTTTTCTCTTATAGTAAAAGTTGGAAGTATACATTTTTGGTAAAGTAAAAACGTTTTCAAAATCGTAAATAAAATGGCAGTATTCTTATCAATGTTCTTTAAATCCTTTTCCCGTTCTGCCTTAGTATACCTTTTTTCCTCCAAATGTTTTTCATTGAGTTTGGTTTCAGCTTCTGTGCAACTTTCCTTATTGGCTTTATTTGCGAGTCAGGGTTCCACGAAGGACTTACTTTGGGAAAGTAGAAGGGCGGCGGCACTCTTGTCGTTGCACGGCTATGCTCGACGGAAATGGGGGTGGTTCTTTGCCGCTTCCACTTATCCCTCCTGCTCGACAATCAAAATTATCGTGCCAGAAAAAGAAGAAAGTTATAAGAAAGGAAGAGGAGTTTGGACAAGGAATGATGCTACGTTAAAAGGTATGAAACGTTACCACAAATCGAAGGACTTAGAAACTACCTGAAGGAACATGTAAGTATAGTGCTTTTAAGATTGAACTAACATAACTAAACCTACCTAAAAATAATGAAAATAATATAAAAAAATTAACTTCCACAACCAAAAATAATAATAATATGAAATCCATCACCAAAGATAATAAAAATGAAATCAAATCACCTAAATCAAATCAAAGCTAAATTCATTGGTACGAATTTGAACTTATAAATCTCTTAAAACTACCTTAATCTAAACCCTAAGACTAAAGCACTTTGTTACGGTAAGATTTACCGCAACAAAAGCTATTCCTTTGTGGTTCTTAAAACCTCTTCCTAATCGTGTTGTTTGGTCACGGTCTGACTCTTGAAACCTGTTTTCCGCTCCATCCTATCCATTCCTATTTTTCGACCCACATTTTGAGTCCGTTGTCCTCTGAGGGTTTTGAGAGTAACTCAGAGAAGATAACAAACAGGTCCTTATCTTTCGTGTTGAGCCAGCGTGTTGAGCCAGCGGATGAGCTGGAGACTCACTCGCAACAGTCTTTCGTGCTGAGCCAGCGGAGTCTATCGTGTCGAGCCAGCGGACGGGCTGGAGACTCGCACGCATCGTTAAGAATTGGCAAGCTTTCCAACAAGAACGAAAGATCAGTCCTCAACAACAAAACAATGTGTGATTTATAATCACACCGACGTACATTTAGAATGGCCGAGTGTCCACCGTAAAGTGTCGGATATCAAAGAAAGATCGCAATGATGTGTTTTTCCCTTTTAAATTTTTTCTGCGCGGAGGTCTACAAAATTAAGATTTTTCCTATTTATAAATCCCACCATTTTAGTTGGAAAATGGTTAGGATTCTTTCCAACAAAAATATTTTTCTCAAAGCAATTAGTTTGGGCCGGTTTGGGCTATGGACTTTGCGCGTTGTGTCGTAGTTTTTCACTTGCCTTTTTAAATAAAATATAATTGACGTTATACGGCTGAACACGTCCACTGAGCCAATGGAGATCGCATCTTCAACGCATAGGATCGCGTGCAGTGGTTGTATCACTGCTCTCGGTCGCACTTCTCAGCCTATATTGGCAAGATGCTGCTGTATGACCGAGACAAGAACACCACCACGCAAAAGATTCGAAGAGGATGGCCATATAACTATATGGCCGTGGCGAAGTGGACAAGCCAAGCCTCCATCTTGAATTACAATTCAATTTTGGATTTGAAAAAGAAAAGAAGTAGAAATTTTTGAAAAAGAACAGAGAAGTGAAAAACTATTGAAAATTTAAGCGGAAATTAGAAGAAAACTTTGAAAATAAGGAAGACAATTGACTGAGGAAATCTTGATTTCAATTTGGATAGCATTTGAGAAGGATATCTTGGTTGGAGGATTTGCAAAAGCTAAGTGTTTTGTGTCTGGTTGTGACCAGAATTTTAGCTTGTATTTTGGTTGTTTAAATTGCGTAAATTCGTTTCTGTTTGTGACCCTGCGTGGGGCAAATAAATTGTTGTTAAAGTATGCCTTCGCTGTTCCTTTTCCTCCCAAGATTGTGGGACCCGTGACCTTTGTTCTTTACCATCGTGATCTTTCTTTGTGTCCATTTGGAACAAAAGATTGTTTGCTTTTTTTTTATTTGATAAAACCTTTTCCTAATTTCGAGAATTAGCCTTCTGCTAACCTCGAAATCCAATTGTGATATTTTTCTTTTTATCGAAAAGACTCTGGGTTTTAATCCCGGCATTTGACACGGTTTCCCAGACCAATAACTATCAATAAAAGATTCTAAATTCCCATTGGGATTAATAATTCTTCCGTCTTATTTTTGCAATTGAAGACATTTTTTCCCAGATTTATATTGGTAAGGCAAACACCATAAAAGTTTCCTGGCGCCCACCCTGTAACGTTAATACTTGTATTTACGTTCCACCCCCTCTTTCATCAAACCACAATTAATTCAAGCATCTCCTTTAATTCTAATCCTACAATAAAATAGGTATACCCAGACCCCCCTCACCTGCATAATAAATTTTCTTCACATACGATCGCTTTTATTTTGATTAAATACCTTTTTTATTCGACGAATCCCCCTTGCTGACTAGCCGGTGAGACTGCATATATCATTGCAGTTGTTGTTGCAATATTTCTTGTTATCAGTTCTCTCTCTTGTTTGTTTTGACATTCCGTCATAAACGAAATTTCTTTGCGCGGTGCCGGTTGCAATTTGTATACTCGTTGTTCTTCTTTTTGATTAATAAATATTGGATTCGATTTAATCCAAAGTTACGCGGTTTATTTGTTTCGTCTTAATAATTTCTCTACAACATAAATTAAGTGACGTTTCAACTGTCAAAGTGAAATTGCAAAGGTTTTTGAAGCTCTCGTATTTTTTAAAAATTAAATCGTAAATTAAAGTTACTTTCCAAGAAAAACCACGCGAAAAGATTCATTAACCACTTTAAAGTGAACTCCGTGATTTATTTCTTGAATTTATACCTAAATTAAAGCTTTTTAAAAAGATTTTCCGCATTGCATTGAAATCTAATTGCGGTACAAAAACTCGCCGATGAACCGCAAGCGAAACTTAATTGAAATTTCACCCGAGCAAAACACTACCAATAAAAAAATTTCTCACACCAAAACGCCAATCATGGGAATAGGAGAATTATCAATTGCTGAACTTAAAACTATCTTAAATGAGAGTCTGGAAGAAAAGCTTAAAGATCTAGCCACAAAAAATGACTTTTTGACACTTTCGAGCGAACTAATTTCTTTGAAGGCACTTAACACTCAACTCAACAATAAGCTCACTGCCATGACGGAAAGGTGCGACCTGCTTGAAACGCAATTAGAAATTCTTTCTCGGAAATCAAACGAGAAGTCTATTGTGGTACACCTTCCTTTAGACACAGAAACTGATGCAATCCAATTAGCAAAACAGACTTGCAATGGGCTTCTGAGGTTAACTGAAGGCGATGAAATATAATTAAAAAGCTCCAGACAAATACGCAACAACAATACTGAAAGAGGAACTGTCATCATGGAACTTCCAACGGCGGCGATCACCGAAAAACATATAACCGCCGCGCACAATCTCAAAGGCTCCGGAATAAGCATATTTCGCGAACAATCACTTTTGTCTCGAGAAAAAAGACAATCACTAATTGAAACAAAAAACAAACTGCTGCAGATAAATCCAAACGCTAAAATTTTTGTCTAAGGTGACAACAAACTGCAAGTAAACAATCAAATTTTTGTTTACAAAGTTTCGCGAGGTTTAGTTGTCAAATCGGCAGCAGATATGTCACTCATTAGTGGACTTTTCGGTGACAGTTGTAACGAGTACTTTGATTGCAGCGAGGGAGTGAAGCTAGCTCCGGTTCCAAATTGTTCTTCCTCTTTTGGCCACCAATCGCAGCGAGCGCCACCTATGATTCAGAGTTCGCAACCAGTTAGGGATCATACGCACTAGGTAAATTCTGTCGTCTGCCATAATTCAATTACTTTTCAAAAATTAAATATATGTTCTTATAATATTACTGGTCTCAAAAGTAAGCTTTTACAACCAGATTTTTTTAAGTATTTACAACAATTCGATATTATAATTTTATTAGAAACTTTTAAAGAAGAAAAGAATCAAATTGAATTCTTAAAATATTTTAAAGATTTTAAAGTAATGTTTACACCTGCGATAAGATCAAATTTGTATGGAAGAGCCAGTGGGGGTATTTTGTACGGGATCAAAAAATCTTTATGGGGTAACTTAATTAATTTTAAGATTATTAAATCAAAAATAATTTTTCATATGGTTAGCAACAATTTAAACTATCATATTATACCTATTTATTTTAAATGCAATAATTGGCGAAACGATTTCGATGAACTAGTTGATTTCATGAATAACACTTCTCTTGAAAATGTATTGATCGTCGGTGATTTAAATGCTAGGATTGGTAGATATCAAAATTCTTCGGTTAATATGTTACGATCGCGAGTTGCACTGACTGAGAGTAGACGTTCGAAAGATGAAATTTATAACCGCAACGGGCGGATTCTAACGGAATTTTTTGAAGTTTTCGGGCTTTTCGTTTTAAATGGGTCTTCTAAAAGCGATGCATGTGGCGAATTTACTTTTATTAGTGGGCAGGGACAATCCGTGATTGACTTTGCTGGGGTGTCAGGGAACTGGCCGATTATAATCGAGGACTTCGAAGTTGCACTAGTCAACTATTCGGCTCATTTTCCAATAGTTGTAAAAATTCAGCTAACGGAGTTAAGCCAACAACCTACACCTTCAAGCTTTAATAAGCTCAAGTGGTCGGAGAACAATGCAACCCTCTTCAAAAGTCTCCTTACTCGCCACCTCCCATCTCTGCCTCAACAATCCACACAACCGTCTGAAGAGACGTGTGAGAGTATAGAACGGGTTATAAAGGCCGCAGCTCCCTTTGCTCTGAAGAGTACACATACTTTTGAAGCGAAAAATGTATGGTTTGATAAGGATTGTAAAAGTCTCCGTATAAATTCATTTGTTTACCTAAAGCTCTTTAGAAAGACCAACTCCCAGTTTTTTAAAAATATCTACCTTCGTGTCAATAATGACTTTAAAAAAATGTGTTCAAATAAGAAAATAACTTATTTAAAAAACGTGGCTAAGAAACTGGATAACTGCTCTAGCTCAAAGTTGTTTTGGGGTACAGTGCGTGAACTTGGCGGGCGAAATCAGGGTATGAAGTTCACTTTAGAAGCTGAGACGTTAGCAGCTCATTTTAAAACTCTACTCTCAGCTGATGAAGATCTTCATACTTATGATTACGCGCTGCCTTATACTAGAGTCAACGAGCTGGATATAGGTTTCTCACTGTCTGAATTGGAAGTTACGCTCCAAAAAATGAAAAATAATAAGGCTCCTGGCTTGGACGGAATTCCAGTCGAGTTTTACAAGTACAGCACTACCGACTCTAAAAATTATCTCGTCTCTTTCTTCAATAAATTGTATAATGATGGATGTGTTCCCAACAGTTTTAATGAATCTGTAATTTTTGCTATTTTTAAGAAAGGTGATGCGAACGCTGCGGAAAATTATAGAGGAATTTCAATTCTTAATTCAATAAGAAAAATTTTTGCTGCAGTTCTGAACGAAAGACTCACGAAATGGATTGAGAATAATAATCTTTTGAGCATCTTCCAAGCTGGTTTCCGCCCAGGTTTCTCGACTATGGATCACGTCTTTGCTATTTCAAGCATTGCCCGACAATTTATAGATAGTAAAAAGAAACTGTACACTTGCTTTGTTGATTTTAAAGCTGCATTTGATAAAGTCAATAGACAGGCTTTAATATACAAACTTTCTTGTATTGGTTTGTCACGAAAGTTTCTCCAAACTTATTCCAGTTTTATTTCGTCAACAAAGGCAAGGGTATGGGATGGTCTCGCATTCTCTAATCGATTTGAAACATCTGCAGGTGTTCCCCAAGGATGTATTCTTAGCCCTTTATTATTTGCCCTTTTTATAGACGATGTCTGTGACCTCCTTCCTGGGGGAATTAGTTTTGCAAATGCTCATATCGAAGTCCTATTGTACGCTGACAATTTAGTTATGCTTGCTGATAACCCTTTCGCTCTACAAATGCAAATAAACCGTCTAAGTTAATTTTGTGAGTCATGGGGCTTGCAAATTAATAACCAAAAAACTAAGATTGTCATATTTGAAAAGAGACAATCAAGAAGACGAGCAGAAGAAAACTGGTTTCTAAACAATACACGCCTTGACGTTGTTCAGGAATTTAAATATTTGGGAGTCCTTCTGACTTACAATTTGAGCTTTCTGAAGCACTCCAAGGAAAAAAGCAAAGAAGCTAATCTAGCACTTAATATCATGTGGCCAAAGTTTTTCGCTAACCAAGATGTTGATTTAACGTCTAAATACAAAGTTTTTAACGCGACGGTTAATGCATGCATGACATACGGTGTTCAAGTGTTCGGATACACACACTTCGAAGCTTTTGAAACTGTGCAAAGGAACTTTTTTAAGAGGCTATTCCGTTTGCCTTACTCAACACCCAACTATGCCATATATGTAGAATCAGGCTTAACCTATATATGCATACAAAACTTGAAGGCAAACGCGGACTTCATCACTAAAGTGATGAGAAGAAGAGAATCATGTCTTGACAAAATCATTTTAAGAAAGTTGCTTCGAGTAAATGCTTCCCCGTTCAAAGACTGGAAAGAACTAGCAGTATGCCACGAAATAGCTTTAGATTTATCAGAAAATAATGTTGCCGATTGGCAGGCTCAGTTTGCTGATGTTTTTGGATAATATTTCCAGAGCATCATCATCTACTTCAAGAGCTTTTTACAGTTACCTAAACCATCAACTGCAATCGGATGTCAATTACTTTCGTAACGAATTTTCAGCCTCTGTAATAGGTATTGTTTTTAGAACAAGAGTTGAAATTTTGAATTTAAACTTTGTGCCTCATCGAGCGGACCTGCCTCAGCTCTGTGATCTATGTAACGGAAGAGTGAATGAAGATATTTACCATTTCGTTGCTGCTTGTCCAATTCTTCAAGAAATTCGTCGATTAAATTTTCAGGAAAGTTTTTTAACGTTGCAAAAACTTTACGAAATCTTAAATGGATCAATGGGCTGGCTGAGCCTCTTTAATTATTGTCAACATGCTCTTTCGTACCGTAATAGTTTCTCACATTAATCGCAGTCGAATAGCCTCTTATTGCAATTTAACTAAATAAATTATGTCAAATTTCCTCATCTATTTAATTATTTATTATTGATTGCTACGGTGCTGATCATTCAACATTTTATACTTTTTCTTTTGTGTTTCAAATCACATTAAAATTGCCACTTATCATATAAACCAAATTGTGTAATATTTTGTGTTTCAAATCACGATAAAATTGATAAAACTGTGTAACACATACTTCAATTCAAAAATACTTTATAATCATATGTTAAGATTTTTGCATTTTGTTATTTCTTTTTTTTTTTTTTAAATCATATTATGAAATGTCATTTCAGGCAGACGGCAGTATTGCCATGTCCTTATTCTAAAATATACAAATTGTAAATTTTTATGATGAAAAAATAAAGAATCTATCTATCTATCTATCTATCATAAATTAATTTTACAATTCGGGTATTTTCATAACAAATAATTTTGCAACAAAGTGGCGTTCCAACGTGGAGCAGCGGTCGTTTTTTGGGCAAATAAGTGTTCTCGTGTGTGAAGTATTGTTCTTTTGTCGTTCCTATATTATTAATAAAAAAAAAAAAAATTTGTATGCTAACAAAGTGTTTCTTTTGATATAGGTAAATAGAGAGTTATTTGTTGGAAGATCCCATCGATTTATTTGGAAAGCAACACTCCTACCCCCATCCAGTTTACATCATCATTAAGCAATTCCATTCCAGCAGCAAGTATACACATAATATATCTAATCATTTCTATTAGGTATCCGTAGATTGTAGTTTTTGTCTCGTTTGTTGTTGGCCTTGAAAGATTTTGAGTCAATCATAGCTAGGGCCGGCGAGATTTTAAATTTAGTAGTGTAGTATTTTTTTCGTTTAGTAATTTTTTTCTTTGAGTAGTTAATACTTTTTTTTTATTATTAGTTTCTTTTAACATTTTGTTTTTATTGTGCGGTTCATTTCTTTTATTACGGTTTATTTTATATTTTATTATTACTAATTTGATTTTGAATTTTTTTTGGGGTAAAATTTCTTTTTTTTTTTTTGATTTTTAATTTTATTTATTGTTTTTATAAATTATTCGTTCGAGAAATTTTTAGATTCAGTGCGTTTTTGTTTCATATTTTTTTTTTGTTTGTTATAAATTTTTGTTTCTCTAAATATGGAAGTGAATAGATTAGCGCAAGACGAGCTTGCTTATGAGATGGAGTGGAGAGGGTTAGAAGTAGGATCCGTAGAAGATATGAGGAAAGCGCTTCGGGTCGCGCTTAGATTAGAGGGTAGGAAATCTTTCGTAGCTCCAGCTTACCCAATTAGTTTTGAGGAAGACCGAAAAGCGGTCAGGAAAAGTTATCAGAAATAGGGAAACTTTTAGAAAATCTTCCTAGGTCAGAAGCATCGAAAGAATATTTAAGGATTAGGTAGATAAGATAGGTCTATTCCTGAAAATGCCAACGAGGATAAGAGCAAGCAGGCTCTTAAAAATAAATTAGTAATGGCAATGGCCCAGTTAGAGGAAGATGAGGAAGACGAAAATGAAGAGGAGTTACAGGGGATAGAAATTAGTCAGAAACAGCAGAATATTTCGGAGGTTGAAAATCAGCGTTCAGCTGAACCTCAAAGTAGCAGGTCGGTACATACTCCTGCCAGTACATCGACATGCATAGTAGGGGAAAATACAAGTGTTGAGGTTAATAGGGATAGTTTGGTAAGAGATAATCAAATCGTAGAAAGAGTTTTTGTTAATCAGGAGCGGTTTGAGAATTTATCTAAATGGGATGTTAAATTCACTGGTGAGCGCTGTGGTGACTCAGTGAATGCGTTTTTAGAAAGAGTAGAAGAGATCCGTAGTGCGCGGGATGTGCCGGAATCTCAATTGTTCAGGGCAGCGGTAGATTTATTTGTAGGGAAAGCACTGATTTGGTATAGGGCAATTAGGGTTTCGGTAAATTCGTGGCAAGAACTTACCAGAGAGTTGAAGCTGGAATTCTTATCACCGAATTATGACGATTCGTTGTTAGAAGAGATTAGGCATCGCACGCAGGGAAAAGATGAGTCGATCGGCGTCTATGTGGCGACGATGCAAAACTTGTTCGGTAGGCTTTCTGAAGAGATATCAGAACGGAGGAAGCTGTCAATGATTCAGCGGAACTTGACACCTCTCTACCAGACGCAACTTGGTTTGGCTAAACCAAATTGCGTTTCTGATTTAGTGACGTTAGGTCGAGATTAAGAAGCAGTTAGGGCCAACGTGGAGTCTTATGTTCCACCTCCCAGTGTTAGGAATAGGACGTTGCTAGAACCGGATCTAGCATACGTAGGCTTAGAAGCTCCAACAGTTTCGGTTGTTACTGAGAGCAACCAAACTGATCGACAGGCATCCATCTCAAATCAGCCGCAGATTAGAAACCAAAACCCATTCTCTAGAAACTCCCAAGTTGGTAATAGAAGATCGGATCCGGTTGTTAGGTGTTTGAATTGCAATGGTTAAGGCCATTTAGCAAATAGGTGTTCCGCTCCTAGGCGTTGTTATGGTTGTGGTAGAGTTGGAGTTACTCGAAGTAACTGTCAACGGTGTTTGGGGAATATGGGCCGAAATAATAATTCGGGAAATGTGAGACGCACCCTCGGGTTAGTGGGACGAGAGCGTCGTTAAAATCTTTTAGGTTGCCTACTGGTAACCAGTCGGCTAAAATTCATTTAAGTTTGACACTCGCGCAAAATGGTAGGGATCAACGGCCATATTTAGGCGTTGAGATTTTTTTAATTAAAATGTTAGGGCTTTTAGATTCAGGTGCTTCACGCACAATAATTTGTAGAGACGGATGGGATATTTTGAAAAATTTAGGGATTAGTTTAGGGAAAACCAATATTAATAGGGTTACCTTAGCGGGTGGTGCAGGGATAGAAGTAGAAGGAACAGTTTCACTTCCAATTAGGGTAGAAGAAAATGTAGTTCTTGTGGAGTGCCTCGTCATTCCCCACCTTCCTCATAGATTGATTTTAGGAGCAGACTTTTGGGCTCGATCGTTACAATGGACATTTTCAAACCAAACTTCGTTGGCTTCGATGTCCGTTGCGGAACACTTGACAGATTTAGACGAGAAACAGAAACAAGAATTAGATAGTTTTTTAGAAAAGATTTTTCAAGAAATGCCTGAGGGATTAAGGTGCACACAGATGGTGTCGCACAAAATTAGGACAAAAGCTGAGCCGATTAAACAGCGGTACTATCCGGTGTCGCCAGCTATTCAAAAGTTTATAGATAAGGAGTTAGAAGAGATGCTCCGAGATGCAGTCATCGAAAAATAGTTTATATTAGTTATAGTTTTAATTATCAAAAATTCTAGCACTGTTTTGTAGTCTGAATTCTTTGACTTGCAAACTGCGTGTGTTTTTTGGTGAACCTTCGAAGTTTCCTTCCCAATGCCGCTTATTTTCATTTCAATGCTAGTTTTCTTCAGACTTAATCTTTGTGCCATATGCTCCGTAATAAAATTCAATTGAGAAGCCGAATCAAGGAGGACTCGTACGGGGTGGTAAAAGCCTGAAATATCCCTCTCTTCTATGAGAGCGGTAGCCAATACCACTTGATTTTGAGTTCTTCCAGGCAAAGCTGCTTGAAGGGAATTTATTTCGTCCGGCGGATTATTTGTGGAGGACAGAAACCTATGTTCGTAAGAGTCGGTGATGAGGAAGAGAGCATATACTACATTTCGGTTTTGAACACCTCCTTACCGAATGTCTTTTCTCTAAACAATTGATGCAGAGGACTAATTTCTTTGTCTCGTTAAAACGATTTTTAACTGGGAGGTCTAAAAATTCTGTACAGGTATCTATCTAATGCTTCTCTGAACTACAAAATAGCATTCGACCTTTTGAACGGATTATGTTGTTATCGTAGCCCTTTTATTTCCATTATTACGAGATCTAAAACGATTTTCCCTCTCAGAATATGGTACGATCGCCTTTGGTGTAGTTCCTATTTTTGCTTCAACTGCTTCTAAGTTCATGCAACGGGGGTTGAGAAGTTTGGTAAACTCATCCCATGCTGGTACCTCGAGAATACCCAAACGACATTCCAGCTCCGTCATCGATAACGTATCACCTTTGGAAAAAATCAGCTTCTTGATGCGGGTCATACTACCTTAAGTAGAAGTTCTCAACTATTTAAGCTCTAAAAGGGATTTTTCGTTGTCAGCAGTAGACTCAGCTGTCAAATTTTCCTTAGCATCATTTGTTGTTTGCCATTTTTTGTGTATTTCTGTAAGTCACAAATCCTCAACAATTTGGTTTTATTTGGTTGTATGTTTTTGCAAAGCCTTTTTCACCAACGCAGATTATGCCCCTTAAGAGATTTATCAGCAACAACTATACCATCAACAACTATCAACATGCATGAAAAGTATCAACAACAACTGGGTTAACGCAGCAAAATTCTCAGGAACAACATTTATTCGACATCAAATCTTTATACTGGTTAAAAGTCTTGTTTAGATCAACAAAGTTTATTTGACTAAGCCAAAAATTATTTTTCAGCAACAAGTGTCCATCCAGCAATATATTAGTACAAATGAACAGTTTCACAACAATACGTAGCAAGCAGCAATCTTTACAACAACAAAAATTCTATTTGGCAGCTGCTAGTAGTCAACATGTATATGCAAAAACTATTTTAGCAAAACAAATATTTCTCTATCGTAGTTAAGTTAAAAGACTTACATCAACAAAATGTTCTACTATGTACATTATGTGCAATATTTGTGTCTTACGCCAGAGAATTCGACGACAATGTATATAAAATTTTCGAACACAAGTCCAAAATGTGTGGAATCCAAGTTTGGCAACATTCACTTACTTGTTATATATATTATTGCGTTCCAATTATTTACCAAAGCTTTGACACTTTATGTAATGAAGAAAGCGCAAAGTAGATACGTATGGAAGTGACTTTCAAATGATCTTGAAGTTCTTCTAGCAGCCTTGTTCAACCACGAAATTTAAGATGACGTAATCTTGTTCTTTTCGCTGCTATATGGAGCCTTCGACACACCGGACTCCAAAGACCAGCAAAGTTCACTCACTAGTTCCACTGGTTCAACGATTGAGACAAAATAAAAGCAGAAAAAAGGAAGGTTAAACTTGTTTTAGTATTTTTTTTTAAATTTTTTTTTTGGAAATGAATGCCTTTAACTCATCCAAATGATGTTGGGACCTCGGAAGACAGGTCCCGAGTTTTGGCACCAAATGTTAAACTGGTAGTTTCCAGTACTTCAACGATTTGCTTTCCAACGATTTATTCGAAAATAAAAAAAAAATACTTCTTTAGCAATTCAACAATTTATTTTTTATTTCACGCAAGTAAGCTCTAATCTACTCTCTGCAGTTCTTTGGACACTTACTCTATTAGCCCATTCCATCATTATTCTAGAGTCATCTTCGAACATTGGTACGCAATTAAGAACTTAGATGCTTGGTGTTTAGTAATTTTCTTTGCAGATTATTGCTCTCTTAATTGTTCAAGCTTGACTATGAGATTTAAGTGTTGATGGATGGAAATTTCATATGCGTAAACATTCCTCTATTTTGACGGGACAAATTGTAATAATTGAAAGATAAATCTTTGAATGAAGTTCTTATCCCAATCCTATTTATATCATTTTTATTGTATATTAGAGATTCGCTTTTATAATATTGTATTTGTTTGAAAACAAGGTTTTCTGATTTCAAAGCATAGTTTTTAAAGTCTTTTTGGTTCATTTGTAATATTTTTAAGGTCACGTTTGGGAATTTTTTTTTTAAAGCCGAATTAAAGTTACTTGGCTTGGTGTTTCGATATTTCTTAAGTATTTTTCTATGACACTATGTAGGTACACAGTCAACTTCTTGCAAACAAGAATGCCCCGGCTCACAAAATTTTTGTGTAACTTCTTCAACTGAATTCTGATAGTCGTAAATAAATTGGAGGATGGCGGTCGATGTGATTCTATTCCTTTTTTGTGGAACACAAGAATCACTCCACAAAATAAAATTTCTTATATTTGGGTGATCATTTTTCATCAGTGCACTTGCAATATCATTTCCAGTACGCCCACTCACAGTCTCATTCCATACAACATAGTATGTTTTTTTTTTATCGAAGCCAGGTATTATAAGCGTTCCAGTTAGATTATATACAGACAGTTTTCTCTTATAGTAAAAGTTGGAAGTATACATTTTTGGTAAAGTAAAAACGTTTTCAAAATCGTAAAATAAAATGGCAGTATTCTTATCAATGTTCTTTAAATCCTTTTCCCGTTCTGCCTTAGTATACCTTTTTTCCTCCAAATGATTTTCATTGAGTTTGGTTTCAGCTTCTGTGCAACTTTCCTTATTGGCTTTATAAAGAGAGCATTTATCGCATAAGTCCTTTTTTGGAGCATGGAAAGAAGGATTGAAACATGTGTTGCGAGTCAGGGTTCCACGAAGGACTTACTTTGGGAAAGTAGAAGGGCGGCGGCACTCTTGTCGTTGCACGGCTATGCTCGACGGAAATGGGGGTGGTTCTTTGCCGCTTCCACTTATCCCTCCTGCTCGACAATCAAAATTATCGTGCCAGAAAAAGAAGAAAGTTATAAGAAAGGAAGAGGAGTTTGGACAAGGAATGATGCTGCGTTAAAAGGTATGAAACGTTACCACAAATCGAAGGACTTAGACACTACCTGAAGGAACATGTAAGTATAGTGCTTTTAAGATTGAACTAACATAACTAAACCTACCTTAAAATAATGAAAATAATATAAAAAAATTAACTTCCACCACCAAAAATAATAATAATAATATGAAATCCATCACCAAAGATAATAAAAATTAAATCAAATCACCTAAATCAAATCAAAGCTAAATTCATTGGTACGAATTTGAACTTATAAATCTCTTAAAACTACCTTCATCTAAACCCTAAGACTAAAGCACTTTGTTACGGTAAGATTTACCGCAACAAAAGCTATTCCTTTGTGGTTCTTAAAACCTCTTTCTAATCGTGTTGTTTTGGTCACGGTCTGACTCTTGAAACCTGTTTTCCGCTCCATCCTATCCATTCCTATTTTTCGACCCACATTTTGAGTCCGTTGTCCTCTGAGAGTTTTGAGAGTAACTCAGAGAAGATAACAAAACAGGTCCTTATCTTTCGTGTTGAGCCAGCGTGTTGAGCCAGCGGATGAGCTGGAGACTCACTCGCAACAGTCTTTCGTGCTGAGCCAGCGGAGTCTATCGTGTCGAGCCAGCGGACGGGCTGGAGACTCGCACGCATCGTTAAGAATTGGCAAGCTTTCCAACAAGAACGAAAGATGAGTCCTCAACAACAAAACAATGTGTGATTTATAATCACACCGACGTACATTTAGAATGGCCGAGTGTCCACCGTAAAGTGTCGGATATCAAAGAAAGATCGCAATTATGTGTTTTTCCCTTTTAAATTTTTTCTGCGCGGAGGTCTACAAAATTAAGATTTTTCCTATTTATAAATCACACCATTTTAGTTGGAAAATGGTTAGGATTCTTTCCAACAAAAATATTTTTCTCAAAGCAATTAGTTTGGGCCGGTTTGGGCTATGGACTTTGCGCGTTGTGTCGTAGTTTTTCACTTGCCTTTTTAAATAAAATATAATTGACGTTATACGGCTGAACACGTCCACTGAGCCAATGGAGATCGCATCTTCAACGCATAGGAACGCGTGCAGTGGTTGTATCACTGCTCTCGGTCGCACTTTTCAGCCTATATTGGCAAGATGCTGCTGTATGACCGAGACAAGAACACCACCACGCAAAAGATTCGAAGAGGATGGCTATATGGCCGTGGCGAAGTGGACAAGCCAAGCCTCCATCTTGAATGACAATTCAATTTTGGATTTGAAAAAGGAAAGAAGTAGACATTTTTGAAAAAGAACAGAGAAGTGAAAAACTATTGAAAATTTAAGCGGAAATTAGAAGAAAACTTTGAAAATAAGGAAGACAATTGACTGAAGAAATCTTGATTTCAATTTGGTCAGCATTTGAGAAGGATATCTTGGTTGGAGGATTTGCAAAAGCTAAGTGTTTTGTGTCTGGTTGTGACCAGAATTTTAGCTTGTATTTTGGTTGTTTAAATTGCGTAAATTCGTTTCTGTTTGTGACCCTGCGTGGGGCAAATAAATTGTTGTTAAAGTAGGCCTTCGCTGTTCCTTTTCCTCCCAAGATTGTGGGACCCATGACCTTTGTTCTTTACCATCGTGATCTTTCTTTGTGTCCATTTGGCACAAAAGATTGTTTGCTTTTTTTTATTTGATAAAACCTTTTCCTAATTTCGAGAATTAGCCTTCTGCTAACCTCGAAATCCAATTGTGCTATTTTTCTTTTTATCGAAAAGACTCTGGGTTTTAATCCCGGCATTTGCCACGGTTTCCCAGACCAATAACCATCAATAAAAGATTCTAAATTCCCATTGGGATTAATAATTCTTCCTTCTTATTTTTGCAATTGAAGACATTTTTTTCCAGATTTATATTGGTAAGGCAAACACCATAAAAGTTTCCTGGCGCCCACCCTGTAACGTTAATACTTGTATTTACGTTCCACCCCCTCTTTCATCAAACCACAATTAATTCAAGCATCTCCTTTAATTTTAATCCTACAATAAAATAGGTATACCCAGACCCCCCTCACCTGCATAATAAATTTTCTTCACATACGATCGCTTTTATTTTGATTAAATACCTTTTTTATTCGACGAATCCCCCTTGCTGACTAGCCGGTGAGACTGCATATATAATTGCAGTTGTTGTTGCAATATTTCTTGTTATCAGTTCTCTCTCTTGTTTGTTTTGACATTCCGTCATAAACGAAATTTCTTTGCGCGGTGCCGGTTGCACATTTGTATGCTCGTTGTTCTTCTTTTTGATTAATAAATATTGGATTCGATTTAATCCAAAGTTACGCGGTTTATTTGTTTCGTCTTAATAATTTCTCTTCATTATAAATTAATTTTACAATTCGGGTATTTTCATAAGAAAAAATTTTGCAACAAAGTGGCGTTCCAACGTGGAGAAGCGGTCGTTTTTTTGGGCAAATAAGTGTTCTCGTGTGTAAAGTATTGTTCTTTTGTCGTTCCTATATTATTAATTAAAAAAAAAAAAAAAAAAAATTGTATGCTAACAAAGTGTTTCTTTTGATATAGGTAAATAGAGAGTTATTTGTTGGAAGATCCCATCGATTTATTTGGAAAGCAACACTCCTACCCCCATCCAGTTTACATCATCATTAAGCAATTCCATTCCAGCAGCAAGTATACACATAATATATCTAATCATTTCTATAAGGTATCCGTAGATTGTAGTTTTTGTCTCGTTTGTTGTTGGCCTTGAAAGATTTTGAGTCAATCATAGCTAGGGCCGGCGAGATTTTAAATTTAGTAGTGTAGTATTTTTTTCGTTTAGTAATTTTTTTCTTTGAGTAGTTAATACTTTTTTTTATTATTAGTTTCTTTTAACATTTTGTTTTTATTGTGCGGTTCATTTCTTTTATTACGGTTTATTTTATATTTTATTATTACTAATTTGATTTTGAATTTTTTTTGGGGTTAAATTTCTTTTTTTTTTGATTTTTAATTTTATTTATTGTTTTTATAAATTATATTCGTTCGAGAAATTTTTAGATTCAGTGCGTTTTTGTTTCATATTTTTTTTTTGTTTGTTATAAATTTTTGTTTCTCTAAATATGGAAGTGAATAGATTAGCGCAAGACGAGCTTGCTTATGAGATGGAGTGGAGAGGGTTAGAAGTAGGATCCGTAGAAGATATGAGGAAAGCTTCGGGTGGCGCTTAGATTAGAGGGTAGGAAATCTTTCGTAGCTCCAGCTTACCCAATTAGTTTTGAGGAAGACCGAAAAGCGGTCGAGGAAAAGTTATCAGAAATAGGGAAACTTTTAGAAAATCTTCCTAGGTCAGAAGCATCAAAAGAATATTTAAGGATTAGGTAGATTAGATAGGTCTATTCCTGAAAATGCCAACGAGGATAAGAGCAAGCAGGCTCTTAAAAATAAATTAGTAATGGCAATGGCCCAGTTAGAGGAAGATGAGGAAGACGAAAATGAAGAGGAGTTACAGGGGATAGAAATTAGTCAGAAACAGCAGAATATTTCGGAGGTTGAAAATCAGCGTTCAGCTGAACCTCAAAGTAGCAGGTCGGTACATACTCCTGCCAGTACATCGACATGCATAGTAGGGGAAAATACAAGTGTTGAGGTTAATAGGGATAGTTTGGTAAGAGATAATCAAATCGTAGAAAGAGTTTTTGTTAATCAGGAGCGGTTTGAGAATTTATCTAAATGGGATGTTAAATTCACTGGTGAGCGCTGTGGTGACTCAGTGAATGCGTTTTTAGAAAGAGTAGAAGAGGTCCGTAGTGCGCGGGATGTGACGGAATCTCAATTGTTCAGGGTAGCTGTAGATTTATTTGAAGGGAAAGCACTGATTTGGTATAGGGCAATTAGGGTTTCGGTAAATTCGTGGCAAGAACTTACCAGAGAGTTGAAGCTGGAGTTCTTACCACCGAATTATGACGATACGTTGTTAGAATAGATAAGGCATCGCACGCAGGGAAAAGATGAGTCCATCGGCGTCTATGTGGCGACGATGCAAAACTTGTTCAGTAGGCTTTCTGAAGAGATATCAGAACGGAGGAAGCTGTCAATGATTCAGCGGAACTTGACACCTCTCTACCAGACGCAACTTGGTTTGGCTAAACCACATTGCGTTTCTGATTAAGTGACGTTAGGTCGAGATTTAGAAGCAGTTAGGGCCAACGTGGAGTCTTATGTTCCACCTCCCAGTGTTAGGAATAGGACGTTGCTAGAACCGGATCTAGCATACGTAGGCTTAGAAGCTCCAACAGTTTCGGTTGTTACTGAGAGCAACCAAACTGATCGACAGGCATCCATCTCAAATCAGCCGCAGATTAGAAACCAAAACCCATTCTCTAGAAACTCCCAAGTTGGTAATAGAAGATCGGATCCGGTTGTTAGGTGTTTGAATTGCAATGGTGAAGGCCATTTAGCAAATAGGTGTTCCGCTCCTAGGCGTTGTTATGGTTGTGGTAGAGTTGGAGTTACTCGAAGTAACTGTCAACAGTGTTTGGGGAATATGGGCCGAAATAATAATTCGGGAAATGTGAGACGCACCCTCGGGTTAGTGGGACGAGAGCGTCGTTAAAATCTTTTAGGTTGCCTACTGGTAACCAGTCGGCTAAAATTCATTTAAGTTTCACACTCGCGCAAAATGGTAGGGATCAATGGCCATATTTAGGCGTTGAGATTTTTTTAATTAAAATGTTAGGGCTTTTAGATTCAGGTGCTTCACGCACAATAATTTGTAGAGACGGACGGGATATTTTGAAAAATTTAGGGATTAGTTTAGGGAAAACCAATATTAATAGGGTTACCTTAGCGGGCGGTGCAGGGATAGAAGTAGAAGGAACAGTTTCACTTCCAATCAGGGTAGAAGAAAATGTAGTTCTTGTGGAGTGCCTCGTCATTCCCCACCTTCCTCATAGATTGATTTTAGGAGCAGACTTTTGGGCTCGATCGTTACAATGGACATTTTCAAACCAAACTTCGTTGGCTTCGATGTCCGTTGCGGAACACTTGACAGATTTAGACGAGAAACAGAAATAAGAATTAGATAGTTTTTTAGAAAAGATTTTTCAAGAAATGCCTGAGGGATTAAGGTGCACACAGATGGTGTCGCACAAAATTAGGACAAAAGCTGAGCCGATTAAACAGCGGTACTATCCGGTGTCGCCAGCTATTCAAAAGTTTATAGATAAGGAGTTAGAAGAGATGCTCCGAGATGCAGTCATCGAAAAATCGGACAGTCCATGGGCTTCTCCCATTGTCATGATTAAGAAGAAAGATGGCACGTATAGGTTTTGTGTAGATTATAGGAAGTTGAATGAGGTAACAGATAGGGACGCATATCCCCTCCCATATATTACGGCCATCTTAGATAAGTTGAATAACGCTAGGTTTTTGAGTTGGGTGGATATTAGATCTGCATATTGGCAGATTCCAGTCGAAAAGGAATCTCGAAAGTACACAGCTTTCAATGTTCCAGGTAGGGGTTTGTTTAAGTTTTTGAGGATGCCATTTGGATTGCATAATGCACCTGCAACATGGCAAAGATTTATAGATACGGTCCTTGGACCGGAGTTAGAACATACCAATGCAGATGTACATCGTTTTTGAAAGTCTCCAAATCGTAATGGGAGAGGAAATCGAGTCGGGTAAAGCATTCCATATTCTTGTAGTTCTCTACTTAATAGAACGTCCGAAATAAGGACCGAGAAAAAATCGGTGGGCATTTCTAGCGATGCAATTGGACCGGAGAAATTTTTTAAAGGAAGAATGCATCTGAAATCTCCGATTACTATGAACTCATCTGTATCATCAATTTGTTCATGAATAGTTTCCAGGCAGTCAATAATCTTAGAATAAGTATCGTAGTTTGAAGAAGGTGGAATGTAACAGGCAACAACATATATATGACCAGACTGAATTTTTATTTTCACGCACAGAATTTCCAAGTTGGAATCCAAAAAATCGTTGACTAGACTACATAAAAGATGGTTACGAACAGCTATCAACAAGCCTCCGCCAACGGTTGTTGTAGTAGAATCTGAATGGCGATCACGGCGGAAAATTTGAAAGCTGGGATCAAATATCTCTGCGTCCAGAAAAGATGAATTTAACCAAGTTTCTGTGAGAATAATAACATCGTGGGGAGTATTGTTAATATTCATATAGACCTTATTGGTCTTTGTCCGAAGTCCATTTACATTTTGGTAATACATTAGTAATTGTTGTAGCTGCTCTGATTGAGGAATGGCATTGTCAGGTGTTGTGGAAAATGGTGAGAAGTTTTCCTCGACGATCTGTTTTGAAACTCATGTAGAATTATTCCATTTGGCCAAAACGACGGCGAGTTCAGTAAATAGAAAACTGAGTCAGGTACTTTTATCTTAAACGAAGAGTATTTTGAATAGTTACGATGAAGCATTTTCTCGACTAGTATTGAACGTAATGTACCAATTTTAGATTTAATAAAATTTTTTATGTCTAGAGCATTCGTTGCTGGTTCAAGTTTCGAGATAAAGATTGTTTTTTGACCTTCCACAATTTTTAATCCAGATTCCAAAGGCGAAGTAAAATCATTTTGTAATATCGTCGATAAGTTAGAAGGTGTTTGGACGGGGAGAGAAAGTGGACGATTAGAATGATGGTCAGTTATAGGTGATGTTAAGTTTGTTGATGTTGACGCTGTAGGCTCCTCCGAGGGGAAAGGTGATTCAGTATTAAGTTGAACGGATTCAACTAAAGGTTGATTCATTGCAGCTGATTGTTGAGTTGAAGCGGGTTGGGTCGGTGAAGCAGGAAGAGGAGTTGGTGTCTCAGAAGATGAAGCAAGCACAGGTGGGGTATCAAGACCGGAATTATTATTTTTTTTTTTTTTGAAGGGATTGGTAATGTTAGATCGAGTTCATCGCCTTTGCGTTTTTGAGATTGGATATCACCAGGGGCATTTTGAAATTTAAGTGCACTTCTCGTTTGCTTACGTTTTAAAATTGGGTTATTAGAGATAACTTCAATTGTGTCACTAAGTAAAAGTAATTGATTTTGAAGTTTATCAATCATTTTTGTATTGTAGAGAACGTCACGAATAATGTTAGATTGCGCAAAAGGATCACACTCATCACAAAAGAAGTAAAACGGTTTGGATTTGTTGAATAGTTTAATTGAACTGAAAGGGGCACCAATACAATTAACATGAAATGTTTTATGGCAATTACCATGACACATGATTGAATCAATCATAAAGTCGCAGATTTTTAAGCATTTCCCACATTCAGACATTATGTTAACTTTTGAATAGTAAATTTAAGTTTTAAGTGTTTGAAATTTAAGTTTTAAGTGTTTGAAAAAAAAGGACTATACTGTTAACAAGATTGAAAAACTTGAAGTATGCAGTACCTCCTAAAAGTATGCAACAAATATTTAACAGAACCGACACTGGTAGTCTATTGTTACCTAGACTTGAATGACAGGTAAGAGAATGATTTTACTAAGTGTATTTATGTTTTAGTAAAACATTAAAAAAATCACTTATCACTGCATAAAAAGCCGATATTAATGTTTTAAAATACGAACAAACGGTTTACCAGTCAAACGAAATAATTAACACAAATTAACAATAACTATAAACTTGTGATAAACGAAAAATATACGGAGACGAAATGCACAGTGCTACAGTAAAACAGTGTTCCCACTTTGTGACATTACAGATACATTCAAGTGAAATAGTCTCTTGACCTATCAATTTAAAGGCTCTTTTCTGAATCCTATCCAGGAGCTCCAAATGCATAGTTAACAGGTAAACCTGCCCAATTATGAGAATTATGCTTAAGCTTAAGGCTAATGTATATGCCTTGGAGATTGTAGCCTAGATCAGATGGAAAAACAGATTTCTTGAATTAACCGAGGAAACCTAAGAATTTCTCTACATTTTTGGCGATGTCAACTATGTTTTCGCTCCATAGAAGGTAGTTTATAACAAACATGTCAACGCAAAGCTGTTCGGTTTCCTCCATTAAAGTTCTACTCATGGGAAGTAGTGCACACTGCACAATGATGATAATTTTCCACTAGACAATACTGTCAGGATCAAAAGTTAGTGCCTTTGCAATTCCACATCCGAAGGACAAGATAGTGAACCTGGAAACTAATATGATAAATTGAACGTACTGCCGTCAGCACAACAATTTAGTGGATAAGATCTCTTGAACAAGAGACCGTTGATGCTGGGGACACACAAGCCTTTATTTTGCACCTAGTTTCGTTAAGGGAGCCTGGTGCCACAATCTATTAAGCAGTGGACCTATACTATTGCTACGAAAACCGTAAAGCCGGTTGTTAAAAAGTTTCCATTTTTCAAGATTTTTCTTGATCTGATAATTTTTTAGAGCTTCTATGACATTGGAAAAAATGTGGATACATGGAAAAGCTTGAGCAATAATTTTGCCAGCAGAGAAGCACGCCTCCTTATAACATTAGGAGATATTCTATCCGGGCCAGCGAATTCTCCACTCTGTATCTGTAGTAGTATGGAGTTGACACCAAAGTGTGCTTCTGAATGTGGGCATTACAGATCATTCCAACTTTTTTAAACTCATTTTGAATTTTCTCAGAAGGGTTTGCCTTTTAACATCAGAAACCTAGTTCTATAATTTTAATAGCTTCCTTACAGCGTAAGCCACACCATGATTTCTCATTTGGTTTGATACTTTTTGCCCTATTTGGAATATAATTTCTTCGGTGTTGCCTGGCTAGAATAGCTAAGCCACGTAGAATTGTGTACCTACATCGAAATCACCGGTAACAACGATTTCAGTATGAGATTAATGTGGGTTACAATTCTTTGAATGGAGTCAGACAGGGCATCGAAATCCTTAGAAGCTAACTTACGTTCCACATTTGGTTTGGCTGATATGCTTTTGGGCTTTGCATTTTAAACACATTAAATCATAGTCAGTTTTGGAACATTGACCATATTGCGGTAAAAGCTGGCAAGCAACATAATTTCCAACTTATACTGTGAGACCGTGGTTTGAAAAGATTAATGACACTAAGCTGTACCCATGTAGGTTAAATTCCAATTTCAAATTTGGGTTTCTCATTCGACAGTATTTTGCAGAATGAATGTTTCTTCCAAAGCCCTCAAATTGTTCAATATTTGTTGTTGTATAGAGGCCACTTTCTAGGGACCAGATTAGCTGGCAGAAGTGTGTTGCTTAGGCCATGGTCCACCTTAAGTAAGGAAGTTCTGTTGCAAACCTTTTTTCCAATTGTTTTTATCTTCAATACATGATTGGTATATACAAGATGGCGCAAAATCAATGACTCTATCGGAAGATGTTATAGTAATTGCAAATGGCGTCTTGAGTCAATCATATTTGACATTTGTGAACTACTTTTTTTTTAAGATGAAAATTGGATGATTAATTTTGCAATACTTTGTATATTTTTTTAATAGTTAAAGTTAGTTAAAATGATTTGAAAAACAACAGGCAGCAATACTGCAATAGGTTAGACACAATTACAGGACTCTGACTTTTGAAGGGGTACTCACACAGATCACGCTCTTTGTCGATGAGAAGCAGGTGGGCATTGATGAATCAAAGCTTCTAAAATGTCCATGAACATCACAAAATCACTCCGACAATTTTTTTGTAAGTCATCAATGAATTTGTTAAACTTTTATATTTTCTAACACTTAAAAAGAAAGTAGTTGAACTTTCCTCCACTAACAACACTGCCTTGTCGACAAAGAAAATGGCGTAGTCGTCGGTAACAATTATTTTGAATGTCGGCACCAACAAGTGTCATTAACAATACAGGTAGGTAAGCTCATTGTGAATTGATTCAAGAAAAGTAAATTTGACAGAGATTCACAATGAGAAAAAGTAAACTTTTTCAAAACACCGATTTTTGGATATGGATGCTCTTCTTAAAAAAGACTCAGATTTTTTCGTTTTTAGGTTTAATTCGTCTAGTTTTTGAAAAAAGTAGGTGTGTATGAACTATGTCAATTTATATTTAAAATACAAATTGTGTACATAACAGCTTTGGCTCTGATAAACCATCGCTTCCCAATAGATCAGCGAAATTAAGCATCGTTACGCGTGATTAGTAGTTAGATGGAGGACCGTCAAAACTATTAACTGCGTGCTGTTGGCATATGTTTGTGTGTTCTTCTATCTTCTATTCTGTATGTCTCTCTCTGTCTTGTGTTGTCTTGAGCCGATGGCCTCAGTTGTCAGTGCTTTCGTCGATTCATCGACGGAGCAGATTAATATGTAATGTAGTGTAATGTAATGTAATGTAATGTGTACATAACTAGTTCGTTTTCGTTTTGAAGAACCGATTTTTGAGGCAGCTCAACGAATTCGAAACACCCTAAGATTACCCTTGAAAATAAAAATCCGCTTCCTCGAGAAATGCTATGTGTTGTAAGTTAATTAAATTCTGTTCGAGTAGACAACCTTAGTTAAATGTCATTTAGAATATTTTAGGTGGAAAAAAAAAATGAAAACTATTTTCGAAAAGTATATAATATATATAAATGCAAAGACTTCTTGTTTACTTACTACTATATACTAATTTTTTTTTTATGAATATATAATTATAAATCTCCCTGTGTCTTACTTTAAATCATCATAGTCTTCGCTATTCTTTGAATCTGAATGAAAATTAGCCATCATGATTGAACGATCCTTGGTATTGGTATCGTGATGATGGTTTGCAGATGAACTTGACGAAGATGTCGCTGATGGTGGGTCGAATGCCTCCAAAAATGGATTTGTCGACGAATATTGTACTCTGTATGAACCTAATGTATGATAATTACCGGCAGAGCCACCATTGCTGGTAGCTGCTGCTGAGGAACTACCAAACGCACGTGTATTACTAGGATTTGTGTAGAAGTCATAGCTACTGGCTGAGCCAGCCATTGAGCTAACGCCACTGCTGCTGGCCGTTGTGCCAATTGAATCGGATAAATAGGATGATGTTGTTGAGGATAACATCGCTGCCGTGCTGCTGCTGCTGCTGTTGCTTCCATTGCCACTTCTGTTGCCACCATTTGTTCCAGGTGTGTGTTTTGGTAGTGTTCCATATAGCATGGCATTGCCACCGCCATTGCTTGAGAACACATTAGTACTGTTTGAGTAACCTGATGCGTTTGACGAAGCCTGCTGATGCTGATGCTGATATTGACTACGGTCTGGGCTTGATGGGTATTGTTGTTGTTGCTGCAGCTGCTTACTTACTAAATTGATAGCATTACTAGAATAATTATTACTTGTGGTCTTTGGCGGCGTATCAGAGGATTGATATAAGTAACTGCGACCTAGACTGTTCGATGATGACGTGGATGAGGCTGCTCCGAGTTTGAGTTTAATAGTGAGTGTGAGGAAAGCTTCCGAAAAGCAAAATGATGTTTAGTTGCAGCACCCATCCTAACGTGTCCGGATTTAACGAAGCCATTTGTTGTTCAGACAGATCTTCGGACTTTGGGATTGGGGCTAATTTGAGTCAGAATCATGATGAAGGAGAAAAAGTGGTTTGCTATTTAAGCAGGTCACTAAATAGATGTGAAAGAAACTATTCGACCACAGAAAAAGAGTGCTAAGCTGTTCTGTGGGCTATAGAAAAGTTGCGGCCATATTTAGAGGGAGTGAGGTTTACGGTCATTACCGATCACTACTCTCTAATATGGTTGAGCAAGTTGAAGGATCTTCCAGGTAGGCTGGTACGATGGGCTGTACGTATGCAGCAGTTCGACTTCGACATTGTTCACCGCAAAGGAAAGGATCATGTGGTGCCAGATATGCTCTCTCGAAGTGTACCGGTTATCTCCGGGATTTCAGAGCCCACAACCGATCCTTGGATAGCAAAAATGATAGGAGATATAAATAAAAAGCCATTGTCTTTTCCAGCATGGCAAGTAGAAGATGGAAAATTATTTAAATTTGTTAGGGCAAGTCATGTTTTAGTCCACGACACAAATAGTGAGTGGAAAATAGTTGTTAAAAAAAATGATAGGAGAAAAGTGTTAGAAGAAAATCACGACCATCCGTTAGCAGGGCATATGGGTGTAAAGAAAACTTTTGCTAGGATAGGAGAAAGATATTAGTGGCCCAAAATTAGGTCAGATATCACTAGATAAGTAAAACATTGTAAAGTTTGCCAAAGTGTGAAACCGGTGAACGATAAACCGGCTGGGTTGATGACGGAGAGGAAAAGGGTAACCGATCCGTGGGAGATGATTTGCGTAGACTTGGTAGGTCCACTTCCAAAATCGAATAGAGGTTTCGTCTACATTATTACGGTCGTCGACTACTTCACTAAGTTCCCTTTGTTGTTTCCTTTGAGGTCTGCAGCGGCCAAGTCGGTTTGTAAGGAGCTAGAAGATAATGTCTTCCTCTTGTTCGGTGTCCCAAAATGTGTCGTCTGTGACAACGGTCCTCAATTCAAAGGCAAGGAGTTAAAGTCCTTGTGCGATACTTACGGTTCGACGATTAGGTTTACAGCGCATTACCATCCTCAGGCTTATCCAGCAAAACAGATTAACCAGATTCTGAAGACGACACTTAGGGCGTATGTTTCTGAGAACCATAGGGCATGGGACGCTCAGTTAGCGAAAGTAGCTTGTAGTATTCGTACTGCACAACATGAAGTTTTAGGTGTATCGGCGTACTACGCAAATTTCGGGTGAGGTATGGTGACTTTTGGTCGAACCTCAACCAATATTCCGCATGATAGGAGCGATAATACGGACGATACTAGGGAGACTTTTAGAAAGCTTAGGGAACAGATAGTTCAGAAGTTACAGTTATCAACCAAGAAGGTGGCGAAAACATATAACCTTAGACGAAGGGATGTCCAATTCCTTCCCACCGAATTGGTTTGGCGACGAAACTTCATCTTATCTGATGCAGCGAATCACTACATCGCGAAACTAGCGCCTAAGTTCGTAGGCCCGTTTCGAATCAAGAAAAGAGTATCTGCGTGGACCTATATACTCGAGGATGACAATGGCAAAAATAGAGGTACCTGAAACGTTTTAGACCTCAAACCTTATAGCGATGACCCTGAAGAAAGATCTTAAATTTAGTCGCGTAGTATGCGCTAAGAGATACTGAGAGCTTAACAGCTCTGTGATGGTTATTAACTCTCTCCTAGAGCGATTGAGATTTAGTTGTATTGTTTGGTAATGTTTGTTTTCCAAAATTGTGTTGTTTAACCTTTTCTTGCTCCTTTTACTTCGCTTTCATTTCTGAAAGCCTCTTTTCTTCCTTGGTAGGTAAGGGTGGAATTTGTTACGGTAAGATTAACCGCAACAAAAGCTATGCCTTTGTGGTTCTTAAAACCTCTTTCTGATCGTGTTGGTTTGGTCACGGTCTGACTCTTGAAACCTGTTTTCCGCTCCATCCTATCCATTCCTATTTTTCGACCCACATTTTGAGTCCATTGTCCTCTAAGAGTCTTGAGAGTAACTCAGAGAGGATAACAAAACAGGTCCTTATCTTTCGTGTTGAGCCAGCGTGTTGAGCCAGCAGATGAGCTGGAGACTCACTCGCAACAGTCTTTCGTGCTGAGCCAGCGAATGAGCTGGAGACTCACACGCATCAGTCTATCGTGTCGAGCCAGCGGACGGGCTGGAGACTCGCACGCATCGTTAAGAATTGGCAAGCTTTCCAACAAGAACGAAAGAGGAGTCCTCAACATCAAAACAATGTGTGAATTATAATCACACCGACGTAAATTTAGAATGGCCGAGTGCCCAGCGTAAAGTGTCGGATATCAAAGAAAGATCGCAATGATGTTTTTTCCCCTTTTAAATTTTATCTGCGCGGAGGTCTACAAAATTAAGATTTTTCCTATTTATAAATCCCACCATTTTAGTTGGAAAATGGTAAGGATTCTTTCCAACAAAAATATTCTTCTCAAAGCAATTAGTTTGGGCCGGTTTGGTCTGGGGACTTTGCGCGTTGTGTCGTAGTTTTTCACTTGCCTTTTTAAATAAAATATAATTGACGTTATATACGGCTGAACACGTCCACTGAGCCAATGGAGATCGCATCTTCAACGCATAGGATCGCGTGCAATGGTTGTATCACTGCTCTCGGTCGCACTTCTCAGCCTATATTGGCAAGATGCTGCTGTATGACCGAGACAAGAACACCACCACGCAAAAGATTCGAAGAGGATGGCTATATGGCCGTGGCGAAGTGGACAAGCCAAGCCTCCATCTTGAATGACAATTCAATTTTGGATTTGAAAAAGAAAAGAAGTAGAGATTTTTGAAAAAGAACAGAGAAGTGAAAAACTATTGAAAATTTAAGCGGAAATTAGAAGAAAACTTTGAAAATAAGGAAGACAATTGACTGAGGAAATCTTGATTTCAATTTGGAAAGCATTTGAGAAGGATATCTTGGTTGGAGGATTTGCAAAAGCTAAGTTTTTTGTGTCTGGTTGTGACCAGAATTTTAGCTTGTATTTTGGTTGTTTAAATTGCGTAAATTCGTTTTTGTTTGTGACCCTGTGTGTGGCAAATAAAATGTTGTTGAAGTAGGCCTTCGCTGTTCGTTTTTCTCCCAAGATTGTGGGACCCGTGACCTTTGTTCTTTACCATCGTGATCTTTCTTTGTGTCCATTTGGCACAAACCATTGTTTGCTTTTTTTTATTTGCTAAAACCTTTTCCTAATTTCGAGAATTAGCCTTCTGCTAACCTCGAAATCCAATTGTTCTATTTTTCTTTTTATCGAAAAGACTCTGGATTTTTATCCACGGTTTCCCAAACCAATAACTCTCAATAAAAGATTCTAACTTCCCATTGGGATTAATAATTCTTCCGTCTTATTCTTTGCAATTGAAGACATTTTTTTTCCAGATTTATATTGGTAAGGCAAACACCATAAAAGTTTCCTGGCGCCCACCCTGTATCGTAAATACTTGTATTTACGTTCCACCCCCTCTTGCATCAAACCACAATTAATTCAAGCATCTCCTTTAATTTGAATCCTTCAATAAAATAGGTATACCCAGACTCCCCTCACCTGCATAATAAATTTTCTTCACATACGATCGCTTTTATTTTGATTAAATACCTTTTTTATTCGACGAATCCCCCTTGCTGACTAGCCAGTGAGACTGCATATATCATTGCAGTTGTTGTTGCAATATTTCTTGTTATCAGTTCTCTCTCTTGTTTGTTTTGACATTCCGTCATAAACGAAATTTCTTTGCGCGGTGCCGGTTGCAAATTCGTATACTCGTTGTTCTTCTTTTTGATTAATAAATATTGGATTCGATTTAATCCAAAGTTACGCGGTTTATTTGTTTCGTCTTAATAATTTCTCTTCAACATAAATTAATTTTACAATTCGGGTATTTTCATAAGAAATAATTTTGCAACAACTTTACTTTTATATTTCCCTCAGATACCGTACTACCGAATTCCAAGCGCTCGTCTGATGGTATTGACGAAGGCCTGGCCAACCCACCCAAGTATCTGAAAGATACTTCCTGGACGTTATTTGCATGGCCGATGCTCGGAAATAACCCCTAAAATGACCAACCAGTTGCTAACTGTCTGTAGCGTACAGTCAGTTGGTCATGTCATACTACCAGAGATCTGCATCCGGACGGCTTTGTCCGCCTTCACACACCTTTAGTTAAAAAAGATTAGCAATTCATAACAACAACAAAATTTCAATCTACTTTATAAATTTTATTTAAAAACTTCATTAAAAAAAATTGAGCTCTAGAATTTAGAACTATTAACTAAGAAAAAAGTAAATTCAAATTCTTAAGACTCAAAATATAATAAAAAAATTGTATAAACTAAAAAAAAACTAAGTTAATCTTGTTGGATAAGTAGTGGTATTTTTACCGAGTTTAATAATACATTTAAATGACCTTTTTGGTCTCAATATAGGACTAGGACTTACTGCTTCTCCTGGTCCCTCGGTGTCCTGCTGGCAGCACTACGAAGAACTGGTTTTGTTGTTATTTTGCTGGTTGTAGGTATATTCCTAGTTTTTTTTTATGATTAAGATTATTAATATCAGTTCTAATACACTTTCACTTTTCCAAAAAAAAAAAAATCACTAAATAAAAAAATGAGCTCACAAAAAAATGGAGAACTTACTTTTTACAAACAACACTAAAAAAATTATTAATTAATTCTGGATGTCTTGTTTGTTCACATTGGATATGTTTAACAAAAAAAATAATAATCTTGAGTGTATTCAATCTCAGCGAAGTCTTTTTTTCCACAACAACACAAAGCAAAAGTTTGTATCCTCTTAGGACTTAGATTTCAATATAAGCTTAGTATATACAAAACAAATCCTGGACACTACACTGTTCTGTGCACAGATGAATGCTTTGCTTTTGAATTCTTCCCAAAAGCAAGCGTCCTCTCAAGAAGTCCTTACTGCTGGTCAGATTATCACTTCAATCTTTTTTTCACTTTACCTACAATTTCCTTTGTATTTAATTAAAGGTTTTCTTTTGTGCTCCTTAAAAAAAAAACTTCGGAACTTTAAATCACTTAAAAATAATTTTAATTTCCGATTCAAACAAGCAATGGCCGTTTACTTTGTCTATTCCGATTAAATTCTTTTATGACCATGAAATCCTATAAAGGTCAAGCCCAGTCTTCATTTTCATATAAGTAGATAGTTACCTCTACATCTGAGTGAGATAACTATTTCAATTCATATCTAAAAGAAATAATAGTTATCTCCTATCCTTATCTTTTAATTGCAAATAACCCTGGCCCACATACTTAAAATCTAACTTACATACCTACATATTGCACTAATAATGATGTTTTCCATCATTACATTAAATAAACATAAACTTAATACATATTACAAACAAAACTACCTAACATCCTCAAGATAAATATCACAGTTCACAGATAGAAGAAGATAAATAAATAAACTATACTTAAACTAAATTAGGTACTATTGACTCATCAAAAATATCACAGATTAAAAATAAATAAATAAGTATATTTAATGCTTAAACTAAAGATAAAAATATCACAGATAACTAAATGTAAATAGATAAACTATACTTAAACTAAATAAGGTACTTTTGACTCATCTAAAATATCACAGATTAAAAATAAATAAATAAATATATTTAATGCTTAAATTAAAGATAAAAATATCACAGATAACTAAATGTTAATAGTAGACTATACTTAAACTAAGGATAAAAATATCACAGATGAAAATAAGATAAATAAATAATTAAGATAAACAAATTGTGACTATATATACTTAGCATACACTAACTATACTAACATTTAATACACTAACCTAATATCACAGTTTGTTGAAAGCAACATCATCTGAGTGCGTCACATTTCAACATAAAAATTTAGAGATGTAGGTCTTTTGCGTGAAAGATTCCTACTTTTTCACCGTTTAAGTTACCTACCACGTAGAGGGAATTCCCAACCGGTTTTTAAATTATTGATTTTAGGATTTTTTTTATTCCTAGTTTTGCGTTATAGTTTTCCGCTTTGCTACTTTGTTTAAAGTTTCTGCTGAAAACTTCCTGTCCAGTTTTGTATTGCACATCCTTACTTCTGGTATTATATACCTTTTCCTTTTTTCATGTGCAATTTTTAAATTTTTGAAAATTTTTGCTCGAATGAGTTCTCGATTCTTGAATCCTTAACTAAGTTCAACTTCCTCAACAGCTCATATGTTTTTGCGTGTTGGATCATGGGAGTTCCAAAGACAGCGTAGAAAGGCTTAACACTTATTGCATCGTACACAACACTTCGCAGCGAAAATGCAACGTTGCTTACCTGTTGATCCCAATGTTTCTGATCATAACCGAGGTAGGATCGAATTTTCGATAGAACAGATTGGTTCACCCTTTCGGAAGCGTTCGCTTGAGGTGAATAAAAAGCAGTGCGAACATGATTAACACCATATCGCTTCAAGAAACTAGTAAACAGTTTGATACAAATTGTTTACCATTGTCAAAATGCACATGTTCTCGAACACCAAACACATGAAACACATTTTCTTCGAGGAATTTCACTACCTCAAATGACGTTGCTTTTCGTATTGCTTTCAAAAATACATACTTAGCGAAATGGTCTAATACTATGCAAATATGCGCATTACCCTGTTTTGTTCTTGGATACAGTCCAAGGAAATCAATATATAGGCGTTAGAATGGTCGTTCAGTAATTGTCTGTTGTTCCATCGGCGGCCGAGTCGTTATGTTGACAGACCTACTTCTTTTGACCTACTAGTTTTGCGTTATCGATGGTTAGATGACAGTACCTCGTAAGAAGAAAAAATCAATTTTTTGAAATTAGGTTCATAAGAAGCAGAAACATCAGAGCCACCTTTTGGCTTTTTGGTTAAATGAGTTTGTTTCAAGAAAAATGAGATAACTTGAAAAAACCAGTACCTCGTAAAATAAAATGTCACACATAATATAACAGTACCTCGTTTGTCTCATAGAATCCTAGATATTATTTGAGACATACGAGGTAATGCATCGTAATCATGAATTCTTCTTTTATCGATATTGTAAAACAACCCAAAAGTTCTTACGAGTTACTGCCATCTAACCATCGTTATAGTTTTCCGCTTTGCTACTTTGTTTAAAGTTTCTGCTGAAAACTACCTGTCCAGTTTTGTATTGCGCATCCTTACTTCTGGTATTATATACCTTTTCCTTTTTTCATGTGCAATTTTTTAAATTTTCAAAAATGTTTGCTCGAATGAGTTCTAATCGATCTTCTTTGTTAAGAATCTCGATTCTTGAATCCTTAACTAAATTCAACTTCCTCAACAACTCATATGTTTTTGCGTGTTGGATCATGGGAGTTCCAAAGACAGCGTAGAAAGTCTCAACACTTATTGCATCGTGCACAAGACTTCGCAGCGAAAATGCAACGTTGCTTACCTGTTGATCCCAATGTTTCTGATCATAACCGAGGTAGGATCGAATTTTCGATAGAACAGATTGGTTCACCCTTTCGGAAGCGTTTGTTTGAGGTGAATAAAAAGCAGTGCGAACATGATTAACACCATATCGCTTCAAGAAACTAGTAAACAGTTTGATACAAATTGTTTACCATTGTCAGAATGCACATATTCTCGAGCACCAAACACATGAAACACATTTTCTTCAAGGAATTTCACTACCACAAATGACGTTGCTTTTCGAATTGCTTTCAAAAATACATACTTAGCGAAATGGTCTAATACTATGCAAATATGCGCATTACCCTGTTTTGTTCTTGGATACAGTCCAAGGAAATCAATATATAGGCGTTGGAATGGTTGTTCAGTTATTGTCTGTTGTTCCATCGGCAGCCGAGTCGTTATGTTGACAGACCTACTTCTTTTGCATGTGTCACACGATCTTATCCACTTCTGAACATCGGTGGCCATCCCCGGCCAAAAATATTTTTGGGTAATTTTGACAGGGTTTTCGCTATATTCACCATGTCCCGATGCAGGTGAATCGTGTGCTGCTATCAAAAGCCCTTCACACAACTCTTTAGGAACCCATAGCTTCCATGCTCGGTCGTCTTGTATCGCGTCGCCTGTTCTTATGTCTGTTCGTTTATAAACAAATCCGTCTGATATGCAAATATCAGGAAGTCTGTCTTGGTCGCGTTCTATTAATTTTTTTAGCTCAACATATTCCTCAGAAGAGAAATATGGTGAGTTAAGGTCAACTTCTGGTGTTAAATCATCGGTCGTGATCTCTTCCATATGTATTCTTGAGAGAGTATCAGGGACTACATTTTGGACACAATTTCTATGCTCGATCACGAAGTCAAAACCTTGGAGCTTAAAACTCCAACGGGCTAAACGTCTTCCAAGGTCTTTTTGAGTCATAAGCCACTTTAAACTTGCTTGATCGGTAATGATAGTAAAGGGTAGGCCCTCCACATAAGCCCTGAACTTCTTTACCGATAAAACGGCTGCATAGCATTCAAGTTCAGTCATTGTGTAATTCCGCTGAGCGGAATTTAGCTTCTGAGACATGAATGCTATGGGTCGTTAATTTTTCTCTTCGTCCATCTGAAAGATCACACTCCCTACACCTGAAGTTGAAGCGTCACATTGTATGTAGAAATGTTTTCAAAAGTCTGGATTTGTCAGTATGGGAGCTGTAACTAAACTATTTTTGAGTAGTTGAAATGCAGTCAGTGCTTCGTCAGTCATTTCGAAAGTCTGTCCTTTCTTCAAGCAATCGGTCATAGGAGCAGCAATAGTGGCATAGTTTGGAATAAATCGCCTATACCACCCCGTCATGCCAAGGAACCTTCGGAGTTGTTTCGGTGTCTTGGGCACTGGAAACTCTTCGACCGCCGATACTTTGTCCTTGTCAGTCCGTATACAACCATCTCCAACAACGTAACCTAAATATTTAATTTCCTTGAAGCAGAACTTACTCTTTTCGACATTTATCGTCAAGCCAGCTTGACGCAAGCATACGGCAACTTCCTCCAGTACTTGAATATGCGTTTGAAAGTCTGAAGAACAAATCAAAAGGTCATCAAGATAGACAAAGGGATTCTGTCGAAGACGACCAGGAATGACTTTGTCCATAAGGTTAGACATTCTCTGGGCAGCGTTACACAATCCGAACGGCATCACCGTGAATTGGTATAACGGTCGACCAGGGACTGTAAAAGCTGTTTTCTCTCTTGATTTCTCCTCCAGAGGGATCTGCCAAAACGCATCCTTCAAGTCGATACTGGAAATAAATTTAGTATCTTGAAGTCGGCTTATTATCCCCTCAATATAAGGAAAAGGATTAGCAAACTTCTTCGTCCTAGCATTAACCTTCCGTGAATCTAGGCACAGTCTGCTTTTGCCACCTTTTCTCACTAAAACTACTGGAGAACTCCAAATACTGTTACTCTCCTCTATTACACCCAGCGCCAACATTATGTCTAGTTCTTCGTACAAGAGCTTTTGTACGACTGGCGAAACTGGGTAGTGCCTTTGCTTAATGGGAATTTGTTCGTCATCCACTTCAATTATGTGCTCTTCTAGGCTTGTCTTACCCAGCCCAAGTGTAGCAAAGGAGGGAAACACTAACTTGATTTTGTCCAGCTGTTGTGCTTCCGCTAGAGAAAGGTCGCGAAAAGCAGGCTGTTCCTTCGATGACGGAGGTACGGCAATCTCGCTGACGATATTGGGAGCTATTTTAAACCTACTCCAAAAATCTACACCCAGATATAGAAATTGTTGAAGACTTGGGACGACAAAAATCTCTAATTCATAGGACCTGCCACCCCATGAGACAATCGATTTGAAGCTACCCTCTATCTTCTGATGATTTCCATCTGCAGTTCTTATATTGCTATTTAATTTTGTAAGTTCAATGTTTGTCTTATTTATAAAATCGATTGCACCATTCCCCAAACATGTAACTGACGCACCACTATCTAACAAGCCTAAAAATTCTACACCCCCCAATTGCACTTTAACGTATGGCCTATTGTCATCCGAAATCGTCAAGATTGAAGCTGCAATTTGACTTTTTCTGCGTCTTAATATTGCACTTTTTTCCCTTAGCCTAGATATCTTTTAATAATTCCTACTCTTTATTTTTACAGAAGCAAGTTCCTCACCAAAAATCCGCCTCCTCGCTTCTTGGTATTCCAGTTTTTCTGGTGAAGACTCTTGAATGGTTTAGGATTTTGGTAAGTTTTTGCCTCTTCAGTCTTGTTTTCTCGTTCTAAAAATCTTATTCTCTTAGGTTCTTTTGATTCTGGATCTGTCTCTGATCCTCCGGGACAGACTTCGTTGCCGGCGGTTCCCTCCCGGATGCACTGCCGACCTTCAAGTTTTCCTGACAGGCCGCACACCGGAAGGAAATGTTGCCCTGTCCACAACAAAAACATGTCAACGTACGAAACGTTGAAGGGCAAACACCTGGACCTTGCCGAGTCTCTCCCGAAAGATCCGTACTCTTTCCCTGGTCATTATTGCCTGTCATGTAAGTCGTAAGTCCTTCTCTCTAATCCCCGAATTCGTGTCCTCAATCTGACTTCCTACTTTATATTGCACATCAGTATCATCTATCTCGTGGACAAACCTCTTCATCTTTGCATCTCTTACAGCTAAATACTCCTCTGCTCTCTTACACTCATCTCTCAAATCTCTAACACTACTTACACTTCACCAGAAAATCAAAGTTGCAACCCGGTCCTTTATGTTAGCTCGAACCATCGATACCAAATCGCTTTCTACTGGTCTACTTTGCATTTGCAAAGTTAGACCCCGTATATCCGCGTAGAACTCATCACATGTCTCGTGGGATTGCTGCTTCCTATCCATGATTGCTATTCTTGAACTGACGTAGAAGTTCGGCCTTCAAATCAAATTAGTTCATCATGTAATCGCCCTGGTTCTCCTCCAAAAACTGCCAAGACAATCTTTCTGCAGAACCCGAGACAAGGTGATGGAAATCTGCGAACCGCTGCTCATCACTCAGTCCGCTCTTCTTTTTTAGGGTTTCCACTCAAAAGAGGAAACTCTCAACCGACAAACCCTTCGACGATCCATCGAATTTGATCCCCCATTTATGAACATCAACCTTACGATTGATGTTCACAAAAGAGGACTGGTTCAACGGATGTGGCAAAGGCTGAGTCAGATGAACCACCTCCGAGTGGAAATTTCGTCTGGTCGGTTGGTTGTTGTTGTGTATGTCGTGTATCGGATTTTGTTCGTTCGATTTTGTTTTTGGTTCGTACATATTGTCTTGTCTGTATGAAGTGTTTTGTTTTATTGTATTGTTAAAGTTTTGTTGGTACGAACCGGCCGTAACATCTTGTGTAAAAGTTGTACTTTGTCTTGGTTGTGGTTTGATGGTAGTGTTTCGTTCGAATGTTGAGTCTTGTCGTGGGTCGTATTTGACTTTCATGTTTTGTCTTGTTGTATTGTTAATGTCTTCTTGAGAGTGCGGGTTGTGAAAGTTGTCTTGTTGAAAAGTTGAGTGTCTAACGTCTCGTTTAAATGTATTGTCCCTGTGACTTGCCATAGAGAGTTCCAAAGTATTTAGCTTGGAATGAACTGCTTGCATATTTTTGTCGACAAGCTTCATGACGTCAGTTAAACCCTCCTCCAGAATTACAAGCGTCTTGGTTTGACTCTCTCTGACCGTCACAGAGGCAATTTGTTGCATCCGTTCGTTGAAATCTTCTGTAGTCAGAGAGAAGGATGTGGAAGGTCCTTGAGACATTCCACCTCTATCCTCTCCAACTACAGAATGATGCATGTCTCTGTCTTGTTGTTTTAGTAGTTGGTCTCGTTCTCGTTGAAGTTCTTGTGTCTCTTGCAGTAATTTGTCGTGTTCATTGGTAAACGTTTGTGTAGAGTATGTTCTGTTTTCGTTGTTATAGTTTTGTAGGTGTGAGTCATCAAATGACTCCGTCCTTGTTGCGTTAGTTTCCCTATAAGTTTGTTGCAGTATGTTGGGGTTAGTGTTGTTCGTAACGCTCATGTTTCGTATTATGTTTATAATGTATAATGTATAATGTCTTTGTAAGTCTTGTCCATGTCGTTAATTTGAGCGTTTTGTGTTGAGCAGAGGCCCGCAGATTTCGGAATCGTGCCGGTATTTTTCCCACCCAGAGCCATTTTTTTCTCGTTTTCCAAACAGACTCAAAATTTCAAAATTGATTTCAAAAATAAAATTTGAAAGAAAAATTGTCGCTTGAGCAACAAGAAAACAAAAAAAAACTTCGCTTGAGCAACGAGAACAAAAAAAAAAAGAAACAAATGTTATCAAAAAAATAAACGTTTTGAAATAAATGTTCAAAACACAAAGAAAAAAAATGTAAAGAAAACTGAATTTCAAATAAAAAAAATTGATAAAATTCAATAAAAAGAAATATAGAAAAAAGTTAAAAATTAAATTAAAAAAAATAATGATAAAAAGAATTATAAAAAAAATTGTTTTTAAAGAAAAGATAGGTAGCTAGCTATATAAAAAAAATTAAGAAAATGAAAAAAAAACGTTTGAAAAAATTAAAAAAAAAATGTATGAAATGTTGAATGCACTAAGGTGTGTGAAGTTGACAAAGTTTTCCTTTCCTTCAGCAACTCCGGCAGTTGTCCTAGTAAATCGTTAGTTTTGTCTGTCTGAATTGCGATTGGTGCGCCTGAAATTCAGTGTGTGCTTTGGTTTATCCCTCTCCCATAACCACATCTTACTACCTGGCGTATAGCCTGATAGAAGGATGGCTATGGGTTCAGAAAAAACCTCCACACGAACAAAGTTTTCAGATCCAGAACTTCTACCTCACAAAGAGTCTGGTTTAACCTGACTTTATGGGCAGCAAAAGCCTGAAATCGTACGACTTTGTTCCACTTCTGGCGTTATCACACATCTCGGACTACCTCACAAGATCTTCTGGCTAAGGCCTGAAGATTGGACAGCCGTTCGAGATATGTGATACTACCAAAAGTGTGTCCTTGATTTGTGTATTAAGATAGAAAAGAAAAAAAAAATAAAAATAAAAAAAATAAAAACGCGGGAGGCGAAAACAAGTCCAAAGCGACGACCTTCAAAAAGAAAATCATCTCCTTAAAGTTATTTTGGGCTTCGAATCCGAAAGGTCTCTTTGGACGCCATTGTTGCGAGTCAGGGTTCCACGGAGGACTTACTTTGGGAAAGTAGAAGGGCGGCGGCACGCTTGTCGACGGAAATGGGGGTGGTTCTTTGCCGCTTCCACTTATCCCTCCTGCTCAACAATCAAAATTATCGTGCCAGAAAAAGAAGAAAGTTATAGGAAAGGAAGAGGAGTTTGGACAAGGAATGATGCTACGTTAAAAGATATAAAACGTTACCACAAATCGAAGGACTTTGACGCTACCTGAAGGAACATGTAAGCATAGTGCTTTTAAGATTGAACTATCCTAACTAAACCTACCTAAAAATAATGAAAATAATATAAAAAAATTAACTTCCACCACCAAAAATATTAATAATATGAAACCCATCACCAAAGATAATAAAAATTAAATCAAATCACCTCCCCCAAAGCTAAATTCGTTGGTACTAATTTGAACTTATATATCTCTTAAAACTATTTAATCTAAACCCTAAAACTAAAGCACTTTACTTTCCTATTTCCCTCAGATACCGTACTACCGAATTCCAAGCGCTCGTCTAATGGTATTGACGAAGGCCTGGCCAACCCACCCAAGTATCTGAAAGATACTTCCTGAACGTTATTTCCATGGCCGATGCTCGGAAATAACCCCTTAAATGACCAACCAGTCGCAAAATGTCTGTAGCGTACAGTCAGTTGGTCATGTCATACTACCAGAGATCTGCATCCGGACGGCTTTGTCCGCCTTCACACAACTTTAGCTAAAAAGGATTAGCAATTCATAACAACAACAAAACTTCAATCTATACTCACCAAAACAAAATAAGGGCCACCTCTAATATTCGAATTATTTTGTGTTTAGCTAGGAAAACCATGTTCGTGTTAATTTAGATTAATAAAACAACCAATATCTCCTTTCATTTCATAAATTTGAATGCAATTAAACAAACAACACTTTATTATTGAATTTTTTTTCGTTTGTTAACACTTTTTAACGCGTTTTACCTTAAAAATAAAATTAAATTATTGACTTTTATCGACGTTTCTGTTGTTTATTTTTGTTGAACTAATAACGGGTATGTCCTCCTCTTTTCAAAACACATTCTTGAAGCCTTGATGGCATGCTCCGAATAAGATGGTGGATGCTTTCATCTGGGATATCCTACCTGCACCTTTTGAGCAATTGAATCAGCTGTTGTTGGTTGTGCACATCTTCTTCGGCTGCCCGGACTCGACGTTTTAATTGGCCCCAAAGGTGTTCAATTGGATTCAAATTAGGACTGTAGGCAGGCCAAGCCATAACCTGAATATTGGCTTCCCCCAGGACAGAGAAGGTCGCCCGGGCTGTGTGTGGTCGTGCATTATCCTGCATAAGGATGAAACCGTCCACCGATCTTTGTAAGAATGGAATGATATGCGGTCTGACAATCCGTTCGATGTAACTTTGAGAAGTCGCAGTGCCCTCATTCAGAAAAACAAGGTCAGTTTTACCTTGTAAGCCAATTTCGGCCCAGATCATAACATTGGGACCACTAAATCTGTCACTTTCGTGAATGCAAGGATCAGAAAATCATTCTCCGCTTCTTCTCCACACTCTAATACGCCGTTCGTCACTAAAAAACTTTACTTTACACTCATCCGTGAAAAGCACCTTACGCCATTGCTCCGCACTCCATTCCAGATGTTGGCATGCAAACCTTAAACGATTCGCACTATGAGTCCCGGTTAGTTTAATGCGAGTTACAGGCCTCCGTGAGCGTTGTTGAACTTCGTGTAATCGGTTGCTAATAGTCTGGTCGCTGACAACGGTACCAGTAGTCCGGAGTAATCGGTTTTGCAATGCGTGCGCGGTCACATTGCGATCACGTCGCGCACTAAGTCGCACATACCGGTCTTCCTGAACGGTGGTAGATCGAATTCTTCCCGAGCCACGACGACGGGATACACTCCCAGCCTTCTGATAACGGTTCCAAAGATTTTGGATAGCCCGTCGTGAATATTCCAATTGTAAGGCCACGGAACGTTGGGACTGACCAGCCTCAAGCATCGTGACGGCCCTGGCAGCAGAAACAGTCCATATGACGTCGGGTTTGTGGCATTTTACATATCAATGATTAAGTTACTCGTTGAACTTTTAAAAACAACCGAAACAGTCAAGAGAATTGTCTTAAACTAGTCCAAAATCAATTAACAAAAATGCACCATTTCGCAATTTGGGAAGCAAACAATTTTAATCTGTACACGGAAGAAAAATAATACCTAAAACTTTACTTCACATGTTAACGCAATACTGGGGAGCAAAATGGCATTCATAAAAAAAAAATCATCGGGATGATATCCGAAAAAAATACTGTAGATGAAAAAATATTCTCGTGGCCCTTATTTTGTTTTGAATAGTATACTTTATAAATTGTATTTAAAAATTTCATTAAAAAAAATTGAGCACTCCAGCTCTAATAAAAAAACTATTAACTAAAAAAATGTAAATTCAAATTCTTAAGACTAAAAATGTAATAAAAAAAATTGTATAAACTAAAAATACTAAGTTAATCTTGTTGGAAAAGTAGTGGTTTTTTTTACCGAGTTTAATAATAAATTTAAATGACCTTTTAGGTCTCAATATATAGGACTAGGACCTACTGCTTTTCCTGGCCCCTCGGTGTCCTGCCGGCAGCACTACGAAGAACTGGTTTTGTTGTAATTTTTCTGGTTGTAGGTATATTCCTAGTTTTTTTTCATGATTAAGATTATTAAAATCAGCTCCAATACACTTTCACTTTTCCAGAAAAAAAATCACTAAATAAAAAAATTAGCTCACAAAAAAAAAATGGAGAACTTAATTCTTAACAACACTAAAAAAATTGATTAATTAATTCTGGAGGTTTTGTTTCTTCACATTGGATATGTTTTACAAAAAAAAATAATAATATTGAGTTTATTCAATCTCAGCGAAGTCTTTTTTTTTCCACAACACCACAAAGCAAAAGTTTGTATCCTCTTAGGATTTAGATTTCAATACCAGCTTACTATATACAAAACAAATCCTGGACACTACACTGGTCTGTGCACAGATGAATGCTTTGCTTTCGAATTCTTCCCAAAAGCAAGCTTCCTCTCAAGAAGTTCTTACTGCTGGTCAAAAAAAAAAATGGCAGAGGCACAGGCCCGTTGTTGCAGTCCTTGGCAGCTCAAATATGTAGAAGCTAAACCTAGATTAGAAAGTTCGATTCACTTCCAATAAACTATTGAAACTTCATTAATCTTTCATGCAATTAAGATCTTCGATAATCTTCCTTTTTAATTTCCAAATCAGTGTTCTTTTTGTAGTTATTATATACTAGCTTTTGCCCGCTACTTCGTACGCGTGGATTTTAGAATAAAGTAGGTATCTCAGTATATTTTTGTTTTTGCACAGCCGGTTCAAAATGGGGGGTATACGTGGTATGAAGGCTATATACTTTACCAGCTCTACAGCCGTAAGATTTTTGGCTTCTGTATAGTATTATTTCGAAGTATCAAAAGGGTTTAAATTGCAAAGTTAGAGGGTTAAGTTCTGAAGCAATATAAGAATATACCTAATTGGAATGCCCACTTTCAAAACGATGCTGCGCGCCGATACTGCTATTTATGGCGGCTCCGCTTCATCAGTTTTGGGCGTACGTATTGCTCGTTCACCGTTCTTTATGGTTACATTATTTTTCGATTTCTGCTTTCGCTGAATGAGGCATTGTCTATATGGTGGTAAATAGCGCCATCTATGATGTTTTTGATGTAACTTGTATTCAGAACGACTAACTTATTTCAATTCATGTATACGTAGGTAAGTGTGGCACTATTTTATTATGTAAGTGAGACGCTCACTTCCTTAAAATCTTTTAGTTTTGTGTTTGCAGCAATATTAAAAAAACAACCAGAATTATATATTTTCCTGCGATAAAATGTAGCCTATATTTTAAGTTGGCGTACTACCAATAAATCTCCGAAAACCGCATTCAATTCCATGCAGTAGTTTTTGCGTGATGCGCGTACAAACATACAGACAGACAGACAGACAGACGGACAGACAGACAGACAGACAGACAGACAAAAATTCTAAAAACGGTTGTTTTGGCTTCTGTGGGTCTAATAGAGACTCTCCATATTAGTTTTGCATCTATATCTTCAATGTACAGACATCGACCCGTTGCAATTTTATTATATGTATAGATACCTATTTATTAATCTGATCATTATAATTTATCACTTGAAAAATTTTTTTGACTTTACCTACAATTTCCTTTGTATTTAATTAAAGGTTTTCTTTTGTTTTCCTTAAAAAAAAAACTTCGGAACTTTAAATCACTTTAAAATTATTTGATTATACTTCTTAGGAATTTACTTTAAAATTAAACTAATATATTTTATTTTCTTTTAAAGAAATTAGAATGAATACAGCAGGATGGCAAAGAAGCCACCCCAAAAATAAAAAGGAGGACCTGGCCAGGAAAACCAAAAAAAGAACAAATATACAATGGCACTGTGCGTTGAGCCCGTGGCGTATTCTTCACCGCCGCGCCAAACGACAGCTGTTTGTCATTTGTTTTGTTGTTGTTGCCGTTTTTTTTTCTTTCCTTCAACCAAACTCCATTCCGGAACTGACCAGGTTAGTTTGTCTTGCTGGCTCCGTAACACATGTGTTGAATATGTTACGGTAAACGTCAATAGAAACTGGATTGTCAACTTTAGTTTTGTATGAATCGTACATCCTTTGTAAATTCAAGTCAGCTTCCAAATACTTTCTTGATATCGTGGAACGGCAATAATGGGAGTCTACAACTGCGAAGCTTGAAATGTGATCCTTAACTTTCATTTGAGCCATAATTTTTTTCGAAAAAATAGTAAACTGTTCTCTCAGATATGCTCAATGTATTTAAAAAATACTTTTTGCAAACTTGTATGGTCCGATCTCTTATTTTAAAATAAAAATGAAAATTTGCCTTCTTTTTTGGATGGTCATCATGTCTGTTTGCCTTTTGCCTACGTTTAACTTCGACTTTTTTGATAAAAATTCCATAAAAAATCCTCTTTTCTTCGGAACTAAGTCTCCAAAAATACGTATGTATGTTTTTTCTCTCGGTAATACTACGGGTGCAACCATAAAAACAAGATTGTATGCAAGCTTTACCAATCGTTCTACCAGGCCTTAAAACACCATTTCTTGCTTCAAATGGAAGACCTTGCTCCCGAAGATTTTTTCTTATATTTTGCTTCCACAACGAAGGGCTTCTTTTTCTTTTCCTAGTGATTGTTGGTGTTGTACTACAAGCTTTTAAAACAAAATTTATAAAAAACCAGAAACTTAAAAATTAAATAACTTACTGGAACTACTGTAATCGGATGGTAAATTGAGCTCCATGGGTTGATTAGGGGATGTGGATGGAGTGGACATTACAATTCCATGAGCAGCTTCATAAAACATCCGAAGATTCGAGTTTTTGTTTTCATTCGCCAAATAGTAGGTGGGATCATCATCTTCATCATCTACTGAAAAGTCGTTGTCACTCAATTTCAAACTCGCAGTAGGGCTACCTAATGGATCAGAATCAAGTAAATCATCTCCCAATATATCGTGGCTCATGCTTAAAGTATTAAATAAAATCATATAAATACTGTTACGCTTTTCATACGCAATATCATTACGCATTAAGTTCCTGTGATATGCTTGGCGCAGGGGACTCATCCGACCTGCACGAGATCTTAACAGCGACTGAAACTACAGTAGTCTGTATATTTCCTTATGGGACAAACGACAAATGATTAACAAAATTTCGGTAAAATACTGTTGTATGTGCAGTAAAAAAATAACATACGACAATTATTTCCCGAACGAAGGCAGGGAAAAAATGTGGTATGTGTTTATTTTGTCGTATGTGCAGGTTTTTGTTGCACATAAGACAAAAAACTACTGAAAAGTTAGTTAACATACACATACGACAAAATGCAAGGTAATTGTATCGAATCGCATGAGTCTTGGCAACTCTGCATTCGATGGTCACATACATAAGTATAAGAAGATACAATTAAACGTAAATAAAACTTAACGTGAGAACTTAACGAAAGAGTGCTTGTTCTGCGAACAAGCACGAGTGAGAGTTAGTCTTAAACAGGATTTTGAACTGTGAAGGAATAAACGTGCTAAGTGGTTTTTTTATAACATTTTTTCCACTATAAATTATCGTGTTTTATTTCTTTACACATATTTATTGATTGATATTATACAGTCCATTTGAGCTACGATACATTGGTCCATGTCGAGCGTCGGATATTGTGCCAGTGACGGAATGGTGCAGGCTTCCTTTACAAAAAAATAAATAAAAAAAAAATAAGTGCAGTGATTGATTGTGGTTCGTTTTATAACGAACAAAATATTGTGAATAATAAAAATGTGCTCAATTGTGTAACAAAAAATTAAAGTGTGCGCAGCAGTTTGTCGCGACACGCGACAGGAGTATGGGCAGGAAAATGTGTATCACCAGCAGGCGATGTGCAAAACGGTACTTCATTATATAATAATGATCAATATGTACCACCAGCATGTAAGTAGATCAATATAAATTGTTGTTGTTTTTCCCCTTTTCAAACGGCGGTGACCGATGAAAATTCTTCGTCAAGACTCAAGAGAACAAGAGCAGGTAAGAATGTACGTATTTCCTCCTCAGAGCAAGAATACACACTTACGAGTTACGACTCATGAGCAGCGAGCCTGGAGTGAAGGAATACGCATACACAAAACACATTATGTATATGCGCAACTGTGACAAAGAGAAGGAGAAGAATGACAAATTTCGTCATTCGGGAAAAAAAAACAAAAGCGGTCTTTCGAAAGAAAGAAAATTTAAAACAACAACAAACACAACAACAACAATATCTGTACAATAATAATATTAACATATTTACATTTTAAATAACATTTATTTAAAGCAAAAAAACGATGAGCTGAAATATAGTCCTAAGACAGGACAAAGTATTTTTTATTGTTAAGAAGTGCAAATATTTGATTGTGTGAATGGTGGTGGTTTTTTGGATTATTTTGCAACGGAGCAGGTTTCTTTTTTTTTTTCTCTTCTTTATCTTTTCCCGTTGCATTGAATTTGCCCCGATATATGTGTGCAGTGTCTATGAGCGATTTCTTTTTGTTTTCGGTAAATGCAAATGTGAGTGAATGGGCAGGGGGCGATCTGAGTTTATTGGTTTTCTTATGGAGCATGAGAATTTTTGAAATGAGTGAAGTGCGCAGGGTGTTCTTTTTCCTCTTTTGGTGCGTGTGTGATTTATATACCTTTTTAATATCGTTTTTTATGAATAAGATATTTTTTCAATATTACCTAGATATATTACGGTGATGTTGCTGCTTTGTTGTTTGGTAGGGATCAAAAATTAATTTCTTTTATAGGTGTTAAGTTTTTTTTTTTTGTGTGTCACTTTTTTTTCTCTTGAAGACTTTGTTGCTCGAGATATAGCAGGGGCGAGTGGAACTCAAAGCACATTTGTGCGAGTTACCAAATTTGAGAGAGAAATTGTGAAGGACTCGAAATATAGCAGGGGCAACTCAAAGCACAAATGTGCGAGTTACCACACATGAGAGAGTAGGTATGAAGGAGGAACTTGAGTGCAATTGCACCAGTTGCCATGAACAAATTATTATTAAAAACAAAGGACACATAGCTGGGCAGGAAAAAACTCAAAGCACGACGGTGCTAAAAAGAATAAATATTTTTAAAGCAGGGAAATGAGCCACAAAAGAATTTCGCTTCTCGATGCAACATAAACGTCTTATAATAAACTATATTTGCAACGACAAAAGCAGCAACAACTAGCCGACCTTTTTTTATATTATATTTATTATTTATTTTATTTTATTTTTGCATACTGGGAATTTAAGTACCAACTGCAAACTATTATTTATTTATATATCTGCATATTGGGAAATTGAAGTACCTGCTGCAAACGAGTATCTCTTTCATTTTCAGGGTAGGACATTTTTGAATCATCATTTCTAATGCAATACGATTTTATATATTTACAGAAAAGAGCAGCGAATAAAAAAGATTGAAAACCAGTAGGAGAAAAATCACCAATATATATTGGATGCTGGTGTATTTTCCGTGAGCAGGATGCTTGCCTTTGTGAAATCTCCAGATTTTGGAATTTGTACGATGGCAGCAGCGCAGGTCAGAAGCCTGGTCGCAGGTCAAGATCAGCGAGAGCAGGATTGCGTTGGCCGACGATATGTTGGTCAACGTGGAGATACAACGCAGGATTGCTGGAGCGGAAGAAAATTACTTTGCTGCCCACGCAGTGTTGCAGGAAAAGCTAAAAAAATGGCTCCAAGAACACGCATAGCAGGCATACCAGGTAGAGCAGAACAGGCATTGCATTGAGCGGAGCGATGGCAGGAAATTTGAGCAGCCGTTGTCACAACTTCAGGTGCATCCGAATTTGAGCAGGTATGAGGACATGCGAGAAGCTGGCAGTAATGCCCGAAGAGCAGGAGCACCAGGTGACAAGAGGCTGTTGCCTTGCCACTCGTGCAAATTTCTGAATTATCCAATGTGACGTTGTCCAGAGTTTGCAGTACTGAGCATTCGTGCTAAGCAGGATCTCGTGAAGGAAAAGGCACTTTGCCCCAATTGTCTTAAGACGTGCCATGCTCCAAAGTACTGCTTCCAAGGGCAGTGCTGTTGATGCCCCGGGAACCAAATGCACAATAGTGCTATGAAAGAGATTGGGAAGGGTGCAGAAACTGTTTTATATGCGCAGGAAAAGTGAAAGAAGAGAAGGAGCCAGACAAGCGAAAATAAGCAAAAGGCAGATTGACTAATTGTGCCTCCCAGGAAACGCCCTCGGTTGGAGAAGGGCAGGTTTGTTGTGAAGATTCCTTTGAAGGAAGCAGTGAAAGAGCTTGTAAGTTCAGACCTTACAGCCAAGTGTAAGTTCTTTGTTTTAGAGAGAAGGTTGGCAGGAGATCCTGAGTTGAAAAAAAAGTACCAAGAGTTTATGAGAGAACATGAAGAAGCAGGACATATGACACCAGTGACTGGCGCAGTGCATGGCAAAACCATATACCACATCATTGCGTCACCAAAAAGTTAAGGGTCGTATTTGATGCGAGCTGCAGGACAAATAAAGATACTTCAGTAAATGAAGTGCAATTGCTTGGAGAAAAGGATCTGCACGAAATTTCAAGGCGCTTCCGCAGGCTTCGTGTCACTATTACTGCGGATATTAAAATGATGTTTAGAATGGTGAAGGTGGCGAAGGAACAATGGGATTTGGAGCGTATATTCTGGAGAGAAAACCCGCAGGACAATTTGAGAGAATATTGGTTGACAGTATTCACCTATGGTATGAGGTCATCAGCTTATAATGCTGAACAATGTGCAAGGGAGGCATAGCAGGAGTTTCCAGAAGCTGCAAAGACAATTAAGCAGGAATTTTATATGGATGACTACACCACAGATGCTGATTCTGAAGAGAAGGCGATCAAGTCAGCAAAAGATTTCGATCATGTTTTAAAAGGGGCAAGTTTTGAGCTTAGAAAATGGAAATCCAATTCCAAAGCTCTTGTGAAGAACATGAACTATGAAGAGCAGAAGTCAATAATGTTCCAGGATGATGCAAAAACATCAGTTTTGGGCCTTAAGTGGCTGCTTGAGAAGGATCAATTCACGTTTGTGGTAAAAACACCAAAGACTCAGCAGGCAATAACAAAGATAAGCGTAGTGAGCTGTGTCACTCAACTTTACGATCCTAATGGGTTCGTGGCTCCTGTCACGATCGTACTAAAGATTCTCATCCAGGAAATATATAGCGTTTGAAGGTTGACTGGGATGAGGGACTCCCTAGAGAGATATATGAGAGATGGAGAGATTTCTGGCAGGAAATAACATATTTAGAGAACGTGAAAATTTGGAGATGGACAGGTACTTCAGAAAAAGTACGAAAAGAACTACATGGATGCTCGGATGCTTCTTAGAGGGCATATGGAGCAGTGGTTTATCTGAGAACGATACGTACGGCAGGATCACAGCAGATCTCATCACAGCAAGAACACGGGTGCTAAGAGCAAGCAGCAGCGGAGCTATTGGGACGGTTAATTGTAAACGTCATTAAAACAATGGAATGGGAAGGTATCGAGTATGATCTTTGGACAGATTCACTCGTAGCGCGGCATTGGATAAGTAAATTACCATGCAATTTAAAAACGTTTGTAGCGAATAGAGTCTCGTCTATACAAACAAAAATACCGAAGTCAAAAGGTGAAGACATGTTGGAACGAAGGATAACCCGGCTGATATTCTAAGAAGAGGAATACAGCCATCAGCATTGGTTGATAACAAGTTGTGGTTGCATGGGCCGGAATGGTTGGCAAAACCTCGGTCGAGCTGGTCATCTGAAAAGTTTGTGCCAAATGTTTCAGATGGGGTTAGGGATGAGATGAAGATTTTCGTGATAACAAAATTTACAGAGCCCTTATTTATTTATGTGAAGGAGTATTCCATTGATGGAATACACGTCTACATTAGGGAAGGCGATTAACGTAATCAGCTATGTAATAAAAAGCAAAAATAAAGCAACGAAAAGAAGATGAAGAGATAGATGGAAAGAGATGGAGACGTTCTGCACGTCAAGTGAAAAGAAGGAATAGAGCAGATGAGAGTGCAGGAGATACAGCAGTACTTTGCCAACCATTCTCTGAAGAGAGGATGAAATCAATCGGTCATCTGCTGAGAAAAGAGCAGGAAAAGTATTTTGCGAAGGAAATCATATGTATAGAGAAGGACAGGTGTTTGCATGAAAAGAGCAGGATAGAATTCTTTAAGCCAATCATAAATGGTGAACAGATTCTGAGAGTACCAGGGAGATTGGAAAGAGCAGAGATGGGATACGAGAGAAGGCATCCAGCTATCGTGCCAAATGGTTCTCGATTGGCTTGGTTGATCATGTATAATGCGCATACAGCAACGAATCATGGAGCAGTGCAGGTCATGATGCAGGACATTCGTCAGAGATTCTAAATTCCGAAGCTCCGAAGTCAGCTGAGGAATTACTTACATAAGTGCTTGGTTTGCGTGCGTTATAATCATTTTTTTGAGCTGCAATTGATGGCTGATTTGCCATCAGAGAGAGTAACAGCAGGGAAGGCTTTTCTACATACGGGTAGATTATGCAGGTCCATTCAAAATAAAGATGATCGACAGAGCAGGTGAGCAAATAATAAGACAGAAATGTTGGGTTTCCATCTTTGTTAGCCTTAAAACTAGTGCAGTGCATATAGATTTGGTATCGAATCTGACGTCAGTGGCGTTCATTGCTCGTTTCGAAAGATTCATAGCAAGAAGGAGCAGGTGTGAAAGGCTATATAGCGACAATCGTACATCATTTGTCGGTGCAGCGAAGGAATTGCAGAAAGCCAAAGAGCGTTGGTTAGTGAAGGATAGATTTGAACACTTAAGTTCGAAAGAGATGGAATGGAAGTTTATGACTCCTGCGGCACCACATCAGGTGGGATATACGAAGCAGCGGTAAAGTCGATGAAATATCATTTGACGAAGATTGTTGGAGCGAAGGTTTTGGCACTTGAGCTTGAGCAGGTTTTGACATTAATTACTGGGATAGGAGCCATCTTGAATTCAAGACCGCTACATCCATTAAGCGATGATCCTGATGATTGGCAGGTGTTAACGCCGGGATATTTTGGTTGGTGGACCGCTTGTTTTACCGTTTATAACCAATGAGATGCCAAATACCAAGGGCATACAATTGTGGAAGGAGCGCAAGACTATGCTTGCACACTTCTGGAGCAGATGGAAGGAAGAGCACTTCTACTCTACACGAGAGAAAGAAATGGCGAAAGGAGAAATATGGCTTGACAGAAGGAAAACTCTGCATAATCAGGACAGAAAATTTCCCATATCGCCGTGGGCGATGGCACAGATATTAAGACTATTACCAAGCAGGGATGGACTCATAAGAAGCGTGGTTCTGCAAACAGCGAGCAATCAACTTACGAGACCAGTACATACGATCTGCATCTTACCAATCAAGGAGCTGGAATGATTATTATATTAGAATACATTTTTATTGAGCAAAGATATATGTATGTAAAATAAAAGCGAAAGGGGTGGAAAACCGTAGGTTTTCGCCGGGACTGTATCGAATCGCATGAGTCTTGGCAACTCTGCATTCGATGGTCACATACATAAGTATAAGAAGATACAATTAAACGTAAATAAAACTTAACGTAAGAACTTAACGAAAGAGTGCTTGTTCTGCGAACCAGCACAAGTGAGAGTTAGTCTTAAGCAGGATTTTGAACTGTGAAGGAATAAACGTGCTAAGTGGTTTTTTTATAACATTTTTTCCATTATAAATTATCGTGTTTTATTTCTTTCCACATATTTATTGATTGATATTATACAGTCCATATCGATAAACGGATTTAACAGATTTGAAGAGAAAAAATCAAATAAAAAAACTGCATTTAAATCTCAAAACCTTCATTTTGCACATACGACAATATTTTATCCAGGCGACGAAAAGTCCAATCCCACCACCGACTTTGTCAGAACGTAACCATTGATAGCTTTAACTTCGAGGTAGTCAGTGAATTTGTCTACCTGGGCACTGCTGTAAACACAGGCAACAACATCAGCGCTGATATCATATGCAGACTAACACTTGCTAATCGCTGTTTCTTTGGGCTGAGTAAGCAATTGAGGAATAAAGCCCTATCGAGAAAAACCAAGGTGACACTGTATAGAACACTCATCATCCAGGTCCGGCTGTATGGAGCGGAAGTGTGGACCCTCTCCCAATCGGATGAAAAGTCACTTGAAGTCTTGGAGAGAAAAGTTTATGGTCCTGTCTGCGTGAATCGCGAAAACAACGTTTGGAGAAGAAGATACATCAACGAACTGTACGAGCTGTACAGCGACATAAGCCTAGCCAGAAAAATTCGAATCCAAAGACTTAGATGGCTGGGCCATGTAGAGCGAATGGACATCGACGCTCCAGCTCGTAAAGTCTTCAACGCCAAGCCCCAGGGAGTCAGAAGCCAAGGTAGGCCTCATCTTCGATGTAGCAACCAGGTAGAGGGAGACATCCGTTAACTTGGAGTGCGAAATTGGAGACAGCAGGCTAGAGATCGAGCCGGCTGGAGGGGCATTCTCAGCAAGGCCCAGGAGCACAACGCTCCAGTGGCGCCATCATAAGTAAGTAAGCAATAATAAATAAACGTTTGTTCCTTTGGTTTTGCCTGCACTCTCGCCACGTGCACTGTTAAATTGGACTGGGGGGCGATTCCGCTATAGACGAGTTTTGACATCAATTTCTAAATTACAGTATTTTATACTTTTGTTGATGCCAATGCAAAGAAAAAGATCTAAACCGTTCAATAAAACTTTTTTTTGTATATAAGTTTATTTGTAAATTTTGTATGCGCTTAGAAATATTGGCCTGCGAAGGTTTGATGAAATCTGAAAATCGGTAACTGGCAACACCCGCGCAAAACACTGTTGCAAACAGGTTATTGTGTTACATTTAACCGTTAATCTAACAGTGACAACATTTGTTTACTAGATCGTGTAAACACATGTAAATACTGTTATTATTTTTAAGCATTATCGATTAATAGAAACACATCGTTAGATTGTTGCACTCGCGATATAAAAGGTATGAAAGTTTGGTTTTCTCTTAGAAATAAAATGCTTATGTTTTGAGACTTTGTAAAAGTAAGAACAATTGAAAGGTTAACTTAAATTTGTCGAAATAAGAAGTATAAGGTAAGTTGAATTGAAATAAACATTGACTTAAATTGGTTGCACCCGCGATCGCGATGTTAGATTCGTGGGTGCAACATTTTTCACACTTAACATTATGGTTTCACTAGAGTTCGCCCCGTGGTCGAAATTCGACCATTTCTCAATTGGGGGGGGAAATGACATAGGTGCTTCATATATACATTCGCTGTTTCCTTACATGGTCCCCTTTCAGAATATATATAGGTTTGGCATATTTGTTTTGATTATGACAGAAAAAAAGGGTGGAAACTGGATTTTTGAACTCCGTATTAATATATTAGATATATCATATTTTATTGGTTTACTTAACCTAAGATAATGATATACGATATGTTTAAAGTGATTAATATTTAAAAGGTGTTAATTTTAATAATTTGCCCTGTCTTGATTGAAAGATCGACCAAAATGATAATAGAACAACAAACGGATACCTTTTCACAAAAATATAGGACAAAACTGAAAGAAAATTCTGATGGTAAACGCGTCATTGCAATCATAAACGATATATAGCAGACGTTCAAACTGGAAGCGCCACAAAAAAAAATTTATGACAAAAGGAAGTGAAAAATCCTCCAAGGGTAATTAATGTCATGGAAAGTGCTTCTCTGTTAGCCGTTCGGATTCGGCGGTAAACTGCCGAATATCAACGCAAACACAGTAATGGTTGAGAGTGTAAGTCACACGCCCCGGCCCCGCTTGGAGCTGTTTTGCCAACAATTTATTATTTTATTTAATGTATTTATAGAATTTTCTGAAAATATTGACGTATTTAAAAAAAATTAATAACCTAAAATGTCATATAATTGTACTAGTAAGTTTCGTTTCATATTTTATTTCTATGATTTGCGTGCTTATAATGACGTTAAAGGTTACATATTTCAGATGGGTTGCACCCGCGATCGCTTAAAAAAATCCATAATTTATTTATTATTTGTGTTTTCATTTATTTTTGACTACTAAATGGTCGTTTGATTTGTAGTCTTTCGAAATTTAAAGGAATTTTTAAATAAATGTTTCATTATTAACAGACTTTTTTGTTTTTGTGTTAGAATCTGGAAAGGTGGTGCCGATTTGGTTGCACCCGCAATAGCACTTTAAACCTTCCTCACGGCTATGTTTTTATTCCCTTGAATTTCTTAGTAACAAATACAAAAATTACAATTAAAAATGCTGCCCTTCGAAGAATAAATTCATCCAAAATGTTTTTTATATTATTAGTAAAAAGCCTTCAAAGTGTCCAAATGTTGCACCAGCGAAAATGGAATCGCCCTGGGGTTTTTTCGCACTAGCGCAAAGAAAGAGAAAACGAAATAGAAAAATCGAAGTCCATATGTGGCTTCTTGTTTAGTAGAGGGTGTATACGAAATTGGAGAATTTTTTTTTTTTATTTACGCGCACTCAAGGGTTTATTAATACCCTTAGGGGCCAGTTATAACAATACTTAAAACCAAACCGAAACAATTTTCAAATGGAAAATTTAGTATGTTATGGTTCGATTAAAAACACAAATGCTGCACTGATCGATATCAACCAACTCAGAAAATTTATTTTGCAAATAAAAATTTGAATTAAACTTGTACTTTGTTGTTGTTAAAAATGTAATTTTTTTTTCTTTATACGTTTAACAGAAAAATAAATAAATAACTTTTTAGCAAAAAGTACAAGTTCAATTCAAATTTTTATTTGCAAAATAAGTTCTCTGAGTTGGTTGCCATCGACAATGTAGCATTTGTGTTTTAAATCGAACCATAACATACTTAACTTTCCATTTGAAAATTTGTTCGGTTTTGTTTTCCGTACCGCTATAACTGGCCCCTTAACATGAATTAACACAGTGGGAGCGGTTAAGAAAGTAGGATAAGAGATAAAAGGAGATACCGATGCGCATTGGTTTTGAATGTCTGTATATAACAATGGTAGGGAAAAATTGAGAATTGTAAAGTATTACACATTCTTGTTGTGCGGCTAAAAAAAAGAGTTTCTATAACAGTACGTCCGAAGTTCGGCTCGACGGTAAATTGATGGGCATTCCTAGCGATGTGAGTGTTACGGGGAAATTATCCAAGTTTAAGTTATGGTTGACGTAAATTCCAAGATTCTTATTATTTTCAACATACATATTTTTATATTGGAGTCTCGTTAAGAATAGGAAACTGTTTTATTTATTTAGTTCTGCTTAAAATCATGGCTTTTGTTTTTGTATGATATAGATTCAGTTCATTCTTTACCACCCAAGCCGAAATTTTACGTAATTCTTGATTTATTTGATCCGTGCTCAGTATTGTATTGTATTCGATTTTGGAAAAATTTTGTAAATCTGGACGTCATCCGTTTAAATATTTTCAATAATAAAATGTTTTTTCAACTTTATCTGTAGGTGTAGATGTAGATATTCTGACTTAGATATGACTGACTTATGATTTCTATCACCAATCAAATTCTTAAATCAAACTCAATGAAGCAAAAATATATCATTTCCATCTGAGGGAACTCCATTCTACGCCCTTGTTAGCAAGCCACTCAAAAGTTCTATTTGCCTCAATTCAAAACTAATTTTGAAAGTCAACAAACCAATAACATAAGTACATAAACATGCAATCACGTAATTTAAAAAGGGGGCACTTATATCCATTACCAACGTTTCGTAAAATGCCGGTCGATAGCAGTATACAATTACATATACATAGCTGCAATACGATGGCAAAGGTGGAACATTTTAGGGGTTGATGCTTCATTCTCTCGGCATGGGACCAACAAAATCCAAGCGTAATTTGTAAAATATGATTTTTGGTCTTTGTTTGCTTCAACCACTTTCTCCATGGCTTGGGTTATAATAATTCATTTTATTACACATTTAGCGAAAGTCAAAATGAACGTTTTTGTTTGTTTTTAATCTCAAGAGGATGCCAACTAAGTCTTTAGGGATGTTTGTTTGATTTCTTTTCGGGTTTTAGCCCACAACAATACAACGCAGGTCGTTTGTTGTAAAATAGATTTTTCTATTATAATTAAAATTTGGGTTTATTTACACACTTATGTATGTTTCTATTTTATGTATATTTATATACATAATGCACATGTACATATGCAAATAATAATGAAAAGTAGGAATCTATAGATAGTAATTTAGCGAATAAATTTCGTTACGATTAATATACAAATCAGTGGTAGATGACAATTGAAGTATTTTTTGATCACTACACTGAGTTTCTGAGTTGACTCGATTGACCATGACATAACATAGAAACGCTTCAAAATAAGTCATACTTTTGCTTAGGGGCCAGTTATAGCGATACGGAAAACCAAACCGAAAAAATTTTCAGATAGAAAATTTTGTATGTTCTGATTCGATTCTTACTACAAGATCGATGGCAATCAACTCAGAGAATGTTTTTTGTTCATAATAATTTTAATTGATCAAATACTTTTAGTTAAAAATGTATTTAGTATTTATTTTTCTGTTACATGTATAAAAGAAAAATAACAAATTTCGATTTTAACAAAAAGTACAAGTTCAATTCAAATTTATATTTCCAAAATAAATTCTCTGAGTTGATCAGTGTAGCATTTTTATTTTAAATCGAACCATAACATACTAAATCTTCCATTATAAAATTTGTTCGGTTTTGTTTTCCGTACCGCTATAACTGGCCCCTTAGTAGGAGTTACTCCTTCAGAGTTTCCAGTACAACGGAAAACAAGTCATGGAAAAGCTTTTGAAGTTTAATTATATTAAAAAAGTTTAAAGCCAAAAGCAGCTTACAGTCATGGTTTCCAGTGACACCCGCAAAGAACGAACAAGTTCAAACAATTTGAATCCATTCATTCGTCAAAGACTAGTATTAGACGGTCAATCTAATGCCGATATCGTTTAATGGACTTTGTAAAATGCTGTTTTGCAAGGACACACACAATGTCCAAAACAATGTCAAGAATTTTCCGAGTCCTTGCAAACACCCAGCGCTGGATCTAGAATTTGTTCAATAGGGGGCAAAAGTCGAATTTGGCACCCCACCAATTTTTTGTAAGACCAAACTTAAACTTGTATCGTAAACCTGTTTTTATCTTTATGCTTTAATGCGTGATGCTGTTGACAATAGCTTATATACGCTTCATGTAAAAAAAAAAGTCTGTGTGGCCTAACCAAAGAAAATAAGGTAAACGACTACAATGTTGAGCTACTGAGTAGACGTGTTCTGCACCTAGTGACTTTCTTAAATTAGTATCTGATCGAAATCGCATTCAAACTCGCAAGATTAATTTTATATTTGTTAATATCCGCCACATCTCGTCTGTCGTGATAAGTTTTATTGGAAGAAGTATTATTTACCTATTTAATTAAGTAAAAACATACCTTAGTGAAATATTTAGTTTTTCCTTGCCTAAAATTCATATTGATATACCTATACAATACAAGTGTTTTTTCCCTACTATCTTCACCCACACAAACAAATAAACATGCAAAAAAATATATAAAAAAAAAAAACAAAGAAACTCACACGCTCCCACCAACACTTTGACTTTAATCTGAAATCAAGGTTATCAACACACCAAAACTCATGCCATCCAATCCAACAAGAAAGCTTGTCTCTCGCAACATCAGGAGCTCCAACTCTGTTTAAAATCCACCCCAAAGCTCTCCTCCTTCCCCTCTTAATACATCTTTCACGAAAACCATGGATAGTAAGGATGAAACTTGGATGGATGAAAAACTTCGCGAGCAAAGTGAAATTATTGTCTCTTTATTATCAAAGAAAGTGGAAGATTCTGAGAAAAAAATGACAAAATAACTTGGCCGTGAAATACAAGCAATTAAAAACAGCATTAGTGATAAAAATAATTGTGTTAGTCAATAAGAATCTTTAAGTTCCGACACGAAAACAGATATTGATTCACTTAATACGGAAGTAAAGAAACTCAAAATGTCACTGGCCAATGATAGCTCTGTATGCACGATCAGTGAAGATACTCTAGCTGAAAAACCCGTTGAAATCACTCACGTAAGCAATAATCTTGAACACACCGCCGCGGAATGAAACAAATTAAAAAAAATCCATGGACTTTTATGAAAATCGGGTTATTGCAAGAGATGCATTTATGTTTGGCATTCCGTACTTGGGTACTTGCCCAATGAAAACTTAAAATCTATATTTAATTTTATATGCAGGACCATCAACATCAAACCACCATCTCTCTCCAATATCTATAGCACTCGTCAAAAACCGAATGCGCCTAATTCCGTGATATTGATTCAATTCACCGTACGGCAAAAACTATGTTTTAACTTCCATCGCGAACTATAGGAAAACTTGAAGAGAATAGTAGGCCAACGAGTGCTAGAAAGTGAGCAGTTCCTGGCTCTGTTAAAAGGAATCGAGGGAATTCTGAATTCTCGTCCTATTCATCTGCTCAGCGATGATCCGATGGATATCCAGTGACGGAGCGTCCTTTAGACGTTTTAGACAGCGTCTACCCTCATTTTTACATGATATAAAACTTAATATAATCTATTTGTATGATTTTGAAACCAATCAACAAAATATAAGTCATTAAGAGACATGACATTTTAAAGAATTGTGGTTAAGTTATAATTTATATTCTTCCTATGTCCTATCCCAAACAACCAGTAAGAAAGCTTTTTTTAACATCAAAGAATAAAACAACACATATCCTGTTTTGCTCGTATAATTTTGTTTCTTCACCTACTTACTGCTACTACTATCTACTACCACCACCATACCAACATGCCTTATTCCTACTTCTACCTACTTACACGATCGCTTCGCTATGGCTACACCTATACGAAATACGAGCAACGATACAAGAACACGAAGTATGACGAACACCCCGAAGACTGAGTCTTCGTGCTTTAACCAAACTGTGGGAAGATTGATGATGAAGAGAAAAGAAGGGGAAGGGGCTATACACAGCATACCATACTTACCTATAATGTTATTTCTATCGAGCGCATAGACAGAATTGAATCTGTCTAATCGCTCGTTTGTTTTTAAGCTTATTCTTAGTTCGAAGTTTGCCGAATGAGCCACAGCGACAACAACAGCGACAGTCGACACACAGTATATCAAAAAAAGAAAAGAGGAAAAATATGTATTTTCTGTGGTGTTTTTACTTGCGATTATAGGTACTATAAGGCAAGTTATGGATTCGTGCAGAAAAAAAATTTCGAGATAACAATCACACATGACATTACGATGATGGAGAAGTCGAAAAAAGTGGGTCTGGGAATTCCGTCCGTCTGTCTGTCTGTCTGTCTGTCTGTCTGTTCGCGCTTCTAGAGCCTGAACGGATGGGCAGATTTGCTTCAAATTTGGTATTTAGGATTTATCTTGAAGACAAAAATTGATTTTCTCAAAAACGGCTCTAACGATTTTGATAAAACTTTCAGAATGCTATTTTGGCAAGAAAATCTATCTTTTGGTTTGAAATTTTTTTTCAAAATTTGTCTAATAACGGTACCTCTCATAGAACCAGTATTTTCAAATCAAATTTTCTCGTAAACTATATATTCGATTTCAATCAAATTTTGGCCACAGGAAGTCATTCATAATTCTATTAATATGGCATTTCAAAATTTTCAAAAACTTTTTTTTGATTTTTTATAATTTTTTCAAAAAAAATTTTGGTTTTCGAAATATGTTGGAAATGGGTACATTGATTTTTTTTTAAATTATTTTTCAAATGTAAACTACAGATTGCCATATATTTGCATACTCAAATAAATTTCAAAATATTTTTTGAAAAAGTTTTTCAAAAATAACCTTTTAAAAAAAAAACTGGTCCAACGATTTTCAATATTTTTTTTTCCTAGATTGACGTATAGCTTTGAAATTTTATTGCATACTTAGTTTTTCCGAGAAAACTCTTAAACTAATTTAAAAAATAAAAGAATTTTCGAAATTATTTAATTTTTTTTTTAATATCCATGTATGCAGCCACTACGCAATTGCTTATCATAAGAGCAAGTTCGTGCGACCCAGTCGTGCATTTTATTTTTGTCCTGTAAGAGAAGGTTTATATTGCGCATGTGAGTTTGCGTAATTTTGCAAGTTAAAGCATTCAATTATGTAGAATGGATTTTGCAGGCGATATTGATATTTTCGAGTACTTTTTAAACAATAAAGATACTAAATTTTCAATTTTATCAATTGAAGACAAAATAATTATAAAAAACAAAATTCAGAAGCCAGTTCTCCATTTATCCGAGAAAGATGGAAAATTCGTAAGAAAATTCCAACAAAAATGGTACACGAAATATGATTGGCTTCAAGTAGCAAAATTTTAAACAAAGTGTTTTGCTATCCATGTTTCTTGTTTGGGCAGGATTGTCCATTTGGGAAAGATGTTTTAAATTCCGTCAAAAATTTTGAGGCCAAAGCAAAAAAACACGAAAGTTCAAAGTCTCACATTGTCAACGCCGAAAATATAAAAATTTTAGGTACGGTTCGAATTGACCATGAGCTAATTAGTGCGTGTAAATTTTCTGCAATTCAGCATAACCTGCAGGTTGATAAAAATCGTGCTATTGTTTTTAGGCTATTAGATGTTGTTAGTTTTTTTGGCTAGGCAAGAACTCGCCTTTAGGGGAAATGAAGAGAATATGGGGTCTCAAAACCGAGGGAATTATTTAGAACTCCTAGAACTTTTGTCCAACGGTGAAAGTATAATGAAAGACCATCTTGAATCTGCATCGTTATTTAAAGGCACATCAAATGCTATTTAAAACGATTTGATTGAATCGCTAACAGTGGGTGTAAGCGATTATATCCAGGCTGAATTGGATTCATGCCGATTCATTTAAATCCAGGCAGATGAAACTACAGACGTGTCGTGCTGTAGCGAACTTTGCGTCATTTTAAGATTCGTCAAAGATAATAAAGTTCTTGAACGATTTTCAGGGTTCTTTAATGTTTCAAAGGACAAAACAGCTAAGGGTATAGCAAAAGTAATTGAATGTGTTCTTGAAAAAAGAAAAATCAAAGATAAACTAATCAGCCAAACATATGATGGAGCAAGTGTAATGGCTGGGCACAAGGGAGGAGTTCAGGCTCTCATCAAGGAAATAAGTCCCAATACAATATTTGTACATTGTTGGGCACATCAACTGAATCTAGTCCTGCTGTTTGGTTCAAAGCATATAAAGGATGTTAAATTATTTATATAAAATTTGACTGCATTTCATTCTTTTTTTGCCCGCTCCACTTTAAGAACGAGTGTGCTCAGAGATGAAGGCTTTTCTTTGCCTCACCCATCTGAAACAAGATGGAATTACAATTCTAGGGCTGTGCACACTATAAAAGCTCACATTGTTCTTCTGTCTAAAGCCTTTACATTTATTTTAAAAAATTATCGTTTTGATAGTGAAACTATCAATGCGGCATTAGGACTACAGCTCATTATTCACGATTTTAAATTTATTTTCTGCTTGTGTCTGTATTCAAAAATTTTTACTTTTATTGATCACTTGTTTAATGTACTTCAGAATAAAATTACATCCAACATAGCTGTTTGCATGACTGAAGTTAATGGCATAATTGACAATATAAAAATATTAAGAACCGAAGGTACAGTAGCTGAATGCATTCTTGAAACAAACGAAATATTAAAGGAGTTGGAAGAAGATGACTCATATGGAACCAGATCTGCGAGGTCACAAAACGAAGTTGTGTCTAGGATGGCCTTTGAAATCTTAGATTGCATAATAGTACAGCTAGAACTTAGGTTTGGTGACCTAAAAGAAAAAGCATTCGTTGAGCTATTAGATCAGGACAGATTTACTGCCTATGACAAAAAATTCCCCAATAAGCCTTATCAAATGCTCATTAGAAAATATAAAAGCTATTTCGATGCAGAAAAATTAAAAAGTGAGCTCCAAATAATTTATTCTGATGAATCAAAACATTTGAAACCCCTAACCTTGTTAAATTACCTAGTTGAAAATAGCCTTGAAAAAGTATATTCAGAGACATTCACTTTGCTTGAACTATTTTTGACAATTCCGGTTTCTACAGCATTTAGCGAAAGATCAAGTGCATTGAAACTAATAAAAACTTATTCTAGGAATAGAATGGCCGATTCGAGACTTTCAAGCTTAGCTCTTCTGTCGATAGAAAAAGAACTTTTAAAAAATCTAATGAATTCAAAGGAATTCAACAACAAAGTCGTCGACATTGTTGCCAAACAAAAGAACAGGCGCATTGAACTCATATACAAGCAAGTTTAACTAACATAAAAAACAGAAAGACGACTACCTACTAAATACAAATTTAAAAAATTAAAACTCAAAAAATAAAAATGAAAAAATTAAATAAAACAATGTAAGCAAAAAAGCAAAAAAAAAATTAAAAAAAAAAAAAAAAAAATTATAAAATAGAAAAAAAATAAAATAAAAAAAAAATTGAAAAAAAAACCTTCTTGAGTGCATCTACCTTGACGTGGTGAGAGGGCTTTAAACCAAAAGATGTATGTGAGTGCTCAAGTTGCAACGAAATCAACCAATTTGAGTAACTGTCTACCCAGTTCCATCAGGTGCCAGACGTCACTGTGGATATCTAAGAATCTAAGCTTTGGCTCCAGGTCATTTTTTAATTGTTGAACCAATTGTATTGCCGCCACCATTCTCAATAGCTGAAGAAGCAAAGACGCAAGGTAACAAGCTGTGGAATGAGAGGCAGAATATGTTTAATCATTTCTGGAATAGGTGGCAAGAGGAGTATCCTGTTACGTTGCAACAACGACAGAAATGGAGAAGGGAGAAAGAAAGCTTAAGGATAGGTCAGCTAGTTAAAATTAAGGCAGAGAACTTTCCGCCAGCGTAATGGTCCATGGGACGAATATGTGAGCTTATCAAGAGCAAGGATGGACTAGTTCGATCCGTTGTTCTCCAAACTGAGGTCGGACAGCTTAGCAGGCCAGTACAGAAAATCTGCGTACTGCCAGTGGATTCAGCCGACGAAAAGTAGTATAATCTAGGTAAAAGGGAGAGGCATATACATAAGAATTATAACTCGCAAATCTGATCGCTATTCAATTAAATAATATATAATTCTTTATATCACTACGAATTATTATTTTTTTTTCTTCAGGTTATAATCAATAATCATTATATTTGTCATTTATTAACGCTCTTGCTCTCCCTTGAAGCGAAGAGGCGATTGTCTGATAATACAAGCTAATACCCGATACTAAAGAGAAGCTACAGGAACCAGCTGAGATAGGCACTGAGGGAAGGTGAAAGGACCTGATGGGAAAATAGTTATTTTCCGTCGGGACTGTATCGTATGCTACGCACACAAGTATAGCGATGAAAGCTCTCTTTACCAAAAAGAGCATATTTTTCTCCTAAGCTGAATAAGCAAACTCTGTGAGAGGTCGGCCAAGCTATCCGCGAGCTAAAGCTATTAAAATAAATGGTGGGTTTTTTTAGTATAATCTTTTTCCCAACAATAAAATATATCGCATTTTTATTTCGTTTCGAATTTGGTTTTAGTTTTTTGAAGAAGTTATAGGTTCTATCCTATACAGTGTTATTGGAAATTCAGTATTAACATTTGATACTGTCCTCACTCAGATTGAGGCAATTCTTAACTCTCGTCCTGTTTGTTCTTTGTCTGATAACGATTTTGACCCACTAACCCCAGCAAGTTTAACAGAAATACCAACAAGCCGACTGAGTCATTGTAATCACTTGCACTTTATGGTCCAAGGATTTTGGAAAAGATGGCATATGGAGTACCTTACTTCTCTTCAGGAACGCCCTAAATGGCAACAGATAGAAATTGACTTGAAACCTGGGGACTTGGTCGTTATCAAGGAACTTAATCTTCCTCCAACCAAGTGGCTGATGGGAAGAATTGAAGCAGTCAACAGGTGTGCAGACAACAGAGTGCGAGTGGCTTCTGTCCGTACTACCAAGGGTATTAATTAGTACACAATCCATAACCAAACTCGCTGTGCTACCTTGTTCCTGAAACATGTTCCAGGGGGGGGGTGGGATGTTTAAGACTGTATTGAATTTAATTGACTGACTTTGCTTATAATCATAAACTGATTGAAGTTATTTGAATTTAAATTGTAAAAAAATGAACACCTTGCGTGGAAGATTATTTGCGCGACTCACTGTACTAACTGTAAACACAATCATATAATCTCTTAATCCTCATTCAAGGCCAAGAGCTAGAATACAGCTAATGCTTTGGTTTTGGATGAGTTGATATTGAAGAAACAAGCAAAATAATAACTACCTTCGTTCGATCCAATTCAACAGAGAAGCTTTTTTTTTTAGTTTGACCACCGAGAGGAACACATTCGTAAATATAATCTTCCATACAAGGTTTTGGTAATACTCTTGTTAAATAAATAAAAAAAAATTCGTACCGAATCTCAATCATCGCATTATTATCAATCAAATGGGTTGTGGGGTTTTGGCCTGTTTATATAATTAATTCCTCTTAATCCTCATTCAAGGCCAAGAGCTAGAATACAGCTAATGCTTTGGTTTTAGATGAGTTGGTATTGAAAAAACAAGCAAAACAACTACTTTCGTTCGATCCAATTCAACAGAGAAGCTGTCTTTTTAGTTTGACCACCGAGAGGAACATATTCGTAATTATAATCTTTCATACAAGGTTTTGGTAATACTCTTGTTAAATAATAAAAAAATCAATTCGTACCGAATCTCAATCATCGCATTATTATCAATTCGTACTTAATCTCAATCAAATCTATAGAAATGTCCATACTAGGGCTGTGTGAAGTTGGCACCCCACTTGTGAAATTTTTTATCGAAATTTATGCAGTTCGTTTGCCCATCGTTAGCCCACGTTTGCCCACCAAAAATTTTCGGTTGCCCACCCTTGGTTTCGGAAATAATCAAAATTTAAAATTTTGGTTGAAAGACAAAAAAAAAAAAAATGTAAAAATCGATTTTTTTAATGCAGTTCGTTTCCCATCGTTAGCCCACGTTTGCCCACCAAAAATTTTCGTTTGCCCACCTTCCAATTTGAAAATATTGACAAAATAAAATTTTAAATTTCCTGAAGCTGGCACCCCACTTGTGAAATTTTTTATCGAAATAAATGCAGTTCGTTTGCCCATCGTTAGCCCACGTTTGCCCACCAAAAATTTTCGTTTGCCCACCTTCCATTTTGAAAATATTGACAAAATAAAATTTTAAATTTATTGAAGCTGGCACCCCACTTGTGAAATTTTTTATCGAAATTGATGCAGTTCGTTTGCCCATCGTTAGCCCACGTTTGCCCACCAAAAATTTTCGTTTGCCCACCCTTCAAAAAAAAAAAAAAAAAATAAAATAGTTTTTTTTTGGTTGAAAGAGATTGAATTAAAAAAAAAATTCAAAACGTCAAACTGCTAAAATTTTTGATGTAGTTCGTTTGCCCATCGTTAGCCCACGTTTACCCACCAAAAATTTTCGTTTGCCCACCTTCCATTTTGTAAATATTGACAAAATAAAATTTTAAATTTACTGAAGCTGGCACCCCACTTGTGAAATTTTTTATCGAAATTGATGCAGTTCGTTTGCCCATCGTTAGCCCACGTTTGCCCACCAAAAATTTTCGTTTGCCCACCCTTGGTTTTCCAAATAATCAAAATTAAAAATGTTGGTTAAAAGACCAAAAAAAAAATTTAAAATACGCAAGAACACGTTGACAATCAAAAATTATAGTTTGCCTATATCACCACACTCCATCTAGAAAATATTGAGAAAATTAAATTTTGAATTTTGTTAAGGTTGCTCCTTATTGTGAAAGTCTTGAGTCAAACTAAATAATATACCTATACTTGATATGCATCCTAAGAAAAAAAAATTAATTGAAATAATTAAATTCCTAAATTTTTTGAAGTACCACATTGCACATCTATATCTAATACAAGGTACCTACATCCAATTTGTTTTTGTAGACCTCTGTTTTCCCATACAAAAATTATGTCTTATTATGCTTATGTCTTTCTAATAATATAATGTAATTACATAGCATACAATATAATTAAGTATACCTACCTATGCCAAAATCACGGAATATATATATAAATAAAAAAACCGATAGGTACCTACCTACATACATTTTGAGTGTGAGAAAGATAATCCATAAAAGAAGATGAGGGCTAAGTTTAGTCTAATCCGATTGTAAGCGATTGAAGGTATAAAATTTTAAAGAACAGAAAAAGGTGAATCCTTTTATTTCAAAGAGGAGAAGAAAGGTCTAACAGCATTATAAGCATAACAGAAATTTGGTGGCAGCGGTAAAATCGGTTTAAAATACCATACCCAAAACGTAAACGTTAATGACGTATTCCAAATTTCTCGGAATACGTTATTAATTCGGGTATATAAAGGAAAACATACAAAAAAAATATTTTTTTTTTTCCAGATACAACCCTTAAACCTTTGGGTGTGTCAAAAATTCGAATACAAAACTTTGTGCCATAAAAAAAAATTAATAAGCTCAAAATCGTAACTATGTAACTACAAGAAAAAAATAAATTCAAAATTCAAAAAAAAAAAAGACTTTTCATTCACCGTTGAAATTAGTGCAAGGTAGAAGACTCCAACAACAAAGAAATCAACATAAAAAAAAATGAAGAATGAGGAATTTAATGTAAGTTTTTATTTAAATTTGAAGAAAAAACGAAAGGAAATGAATCCAAACGAAAATTTTTGGTGGGCAAACGTTTCCTAACGATGGGCAAACGAACTGCATTAAAAAAAAATCGATTTTTACATCTTTTTTTTTTTTCGTCTTTCAACCAAAATTTTAAATTTTGATTATTTCCGAAACCAAGGGTGGGCAAACGAAAATTTTTGGTGGACAAACGTGGGCTAACGATGGGCAAACGAACTGCATAAATTTCGATAAAAAATTTCACAAGTGGGGTGCCAACTTCACACAGCCCCATACTAGAGATTTTGTTTAATATTAATGTCAAATGTTGGTATACTATTTGGTAATATTGCTCGACGCTGTTACTACTCTGTGAAAGAGTTGTCATTCAGTACTCAAGGGTACGTAAATCACGTTTGTCAGCGTAGTGGGTAGTGAGACATTTAGAAATGCACTCCCAATTTAACAGCGCGGCGTATTGTACGATTCTAGGACCGCATCTGCATTACCTACAATTTTGTTTCTTATAGTATTAAGAGCTTTGTTTGTTGAGCCCTGAAGTCACCCTGGGGTCGCCCTGGGGTCGCCACAGCGCGTTTTTTGAATTACCTCAACTCGCCCTCAATACAAAATTCTCTGTTTTTTGAAACCTGGGTTCGCCCTGAAGTCACCCTGAAGTCGATTTTGCTATTTAGCTGGGGCGAGTTGAGGTAAAGAATCAGCTGTTGAAGTGACTTTTGCTGTCAAGCATTTCGTGTGTATTTTGCTTCTGTATTTGATTTTTCATTTTTTTTTTCGATAAAACTAAATGAAATACAAATGAATGCATTTATTTTGATGAAAGTAAATACAAATCGAACAAATAAAACAAAATGGAAACTTTTGATTTTGTGCGTTGTGAAAAATATACAATCAGCAGCCGTCATGCGTTTTTTGAGAACCGAAAAACCAAGGTTTTTTGACAACTCTTGGAGTTGTCAAGAAAACCCAGGGCGACCCTGGGTAAAGTTCAACAACCAAAGCTAAGGATACCAAAGTATTTTGGTGTGCCTTTAAGATAGTTGTAAATGTTTAGGATTCTTTCAATGATCTCTCGCCAAGAGCTGTATTCCCAGGGTTTCCTGAGAATTCCCTTAGTGTTCGTACCACATCAGGTACTTTATCTAGTTCGCTTAGATTTCCTGCAAATTGCAAATCAATACTCTGTTCTATGCCCTTGTTAAAGTTGGCATGCGGATTTATAATGGATTGGACAATTTATACTGATCGTTGGAGACTCTTGAAACAATCCGTGAAACGATTTCTTCTAATGCAGGTGTGGCAACTGCTGCACTTTGATTTGTAGGGGGTTGGTTGAAATTTGGCATTTGAATATTAGGTAAAGCATTAGGATTATGATAAGGACTGGGATCTGAAGCGTCCAGCATGGTTCTTCTTCTGTATTTGTTGTCTTTCGCGGTTTTCTGAATTTTGGAAGGATTTAGTGATATTGAAATTATGCGTTTTTAATATGTTTATATTGGTTTTTAAACAAAAATATGTAAAAAGGTAGTTGTAAGTAGAGAGCAATAATTTTATATTTTGTTTAAAAAAAAATTGTCAAATTAATTCAAAATAAAAATTAAAATTTTATAACTTTTAATCGAACCAAATTAGCTAAATCACAATTAAATTTTGAGACGCTTTTAAGTTGAGATTAAACCTTCATGTTATTTTTTATAGAAATTAATTATTTGATCACTATATTGGTTAAAATTACTAGTTTTATCATACTTGAATCAAAATGTATAACTTAATATTTCTTTATCAAAACTACTGAGTCAAATATTCTTAAATAAATTCTTACAGAAAAATATTAGTGTTCATCCCACGCTGGTAAGGGTTTTTTTTTTGGCCCGGTTTGCTTATGCTACTGTAGAAAACGCACTCACACCTCCTCGTGGTTAAGTCTTTCAACTGATTGACTATTTTTGTAGGTTTTTTTTTTTTTTTTGATAATTTCACTCGTGGTGAACTATTTTAGGTCGGCTTATGTTTGTGAATTTACGCGCAGCGAACTACTTTAGGTCGACTTTCAACACTTAGCTAAAACCACGGTGGGCGCCAATTAAATTAGTCTCTATTATATTTCATTAAAAAAAACATTAAAGTTTTTTATATTTTTTGTTTCACTTTATTTTATTACATTTATTTGCTACAAAACTTGAACTTTAACTAAATCAACTAAGCGAATGCATTCAAAAAAGACACCTATATTTTCATTCCGATTATGATGAGTCTGCAGTCTGCGTCGCATGTAATTCTGTTTTGAACTATTTCGAGGTCAGTTTGGTGGAATTTGATATTTGACTAATGCACGGATGACGGGTGCATTGATCGATATTTCGAGGTCAGTTTGGCGCAACGTGATATTTAAATAATGCACGGAAGACGGGTGCATTAACCGAAGTCGACGTCTGACATTGCTAGCACTTGTTGTTGCGGTGTCTGCACTTTTTGTCGTTTTAATGTGTGCGGAATTAACTTACATACCAAACACCCACACATTTTGAGTGTGAGAAAGATAATCCATAAAAGAAGATGAGGGCTAAGTTTAGTCTAATCCGATTGTAAGCGATTGAAGGTATAAAATTTTAAAGAACAGAAAAAGGTGAATCCTTTTATTTCAAAGAGGAGAAGAAAGGTCTAACAGCATTATAAGCATAACAGAAATTTGGTGGCAGCGGTAAAATCGGTTTAAAATACCATACCCAAAACGTAAACGTTAATGACGTATTCCAAATTTCTCGGAATACGTTTTTAATTCGGGTATATAAAGGAAAACATACAAAAAAAATATTTTTTTTTTCCAGATACAACCCTTAAACCTTTGGGTGTGTCAAAAATTCGAATACAAAACTTTGTGCCATAAAAAAAAATTAATAAGCTCAAAATCGTAACTATGTAACTACAAGAAAAAAATAAATTCAAAATTCAAAAAAAAAAAAGACTTTTCATTCACCGTTGAAATTAGTGCAAGGTAGAAGACTCCAACAACAAAGAAATCAACATAAAAAAAAATGAAGAATGAGGAATTTAATGTAAGTTTTTATTTAAATTTGAAGAAAAAACGAAAGGAAATGAATCCAAACGAAAATTTTTGGTGGGCAAACGTTTCCTAACGATGGGCAAACGAACTGCATTAAAAAAAAATCGATTTTTACATCTTTTTTTTTTTTTCGTCTTTCAACCAAAATTTTAAATTTTGATTATTTCCGAAACCAAGGGTGGGCAAACGAAAATTTTTGGTGGACAAACGTGGGCTAACGATGGGCAAACGAACTGCATAAATTTCGATAAAAAATTTCACAAGTGGGGTGCCAACTTCACACAGCCCCATACTAGAGATTTTGTTTAATATTAATGTCAAATGTTGGTATACTATTTGGTAATATTGCTCGACGCTGTTACTACTCTGTGAAAGAGTTGTCATTCAGTACTCAAGGGTACGTAAATCACGTTTGTCAGCGTAGTGGGTAGTGAGACATTTAGAAATGCACTCCCAATTTAACAGCGCGGCGTATTGTACGATTCTAGGACCGCATCTGCATTACCTACAATTTTGTTTCTTATAGTATTAAGAGCTTTGTTTGTTGAGCCCTGAAGTCACCCTGGGGTCGCCCTGGGGTCGCCACAGCGCGTTTTTTGAATTACCTCAACTCGCCCTCAATACAAAATTCTCTGTTTTTTGAAACCTGGGTTCGCCCTGAAGTCACCCTGAAGTCGATTTTGCTATTTAGCTGGGGCGAGTTGAGGTAAAGAATCAGCTGTTGAAGTGACTTTTGCTGTCAAGCATTTCGTGTGTATTTTGCTTCTGTATTTGATTTTTCATTTTTTTTCGATAAAACTAAATGAAATACAAATGAATGCATTTATTTTGATGAAAGTAAATACAAATCGAACAAATAAAACAAAATGGAAACTTTTGATTTTGTGCGTTGTGAAAAATATACAATCAGCAGCCGTCATGCGTTTTTTGAGAACCGAAAAACCAAGTTTTTTTGACAACTCTTGGAGTTGTCAAGAAAACCCAGGGCGACCCTGGGTAAAGTTCAACAACCAAAGCTAAGGATACCAAAGTATTTTGGTGTGCCTTTAAGATAGTTGTAAATGTTTAGGATTCTTTCAATGATCTCTCGCCAAGAGCTGTATTCCCAGGGTTTCCTGAGAATTCCCTTAGTGTTCGTACCACATCAGGTACTTTATCTAGTTCGCTTAGATTTCCTGCAAATTGCAAATCAATACTCTGTTCTATGCCCTTGTTAAAGTTGGCATGCGGATTTATAATGGATTGGACAATTTATACTGATCGTTGGAGACTCTTGAAACAATCCGTGAAACGATTTCTTCTAATGCAGGTGTGGCAACTGCTGCACTTTGATTTGTAGGGGGTTGGTTGAAATTTGGCATTTGAATATTAGGTAAAGCATTAGGATTATGATAAGGACTGGGATCTGAAGCGTCCAGCATGGTTCTTCTTCTGTATTTGTTGTCTTTCGCGGTTTTCTGAATTTTGGAAGGATTTAGTGATATTGAAATTATGCGTTTTTAATATGTTTATATTGGTTTTTAAACAAAAATATGTAAAAAGGTAGTTGTAAGTAGAGAGCAATAATTTTATATTTTGTTTAAAAAAAAATTGTCAAATTAATTCAAAATAAAAATTAAAATTTTATAACTTTTAATCGAACCAAATTAGCTAAATCACAATTAAATTTTGAGACGCTTTTAAGTTGAGATTAAACCTTCATGTTATTTTTTATAGAAATTAATTATTTGATCACTATATTGGTTAAAATTACTAGTTTTATCATACTTGAATCAAAATGTATAACTTAATATTTCTTTATCAAAACTACTGAGTCAAATCATATATATTAATACGGAGTTCAAAAATCCAGTTTCCACCCTTTTTTTCTGTCATAATCAAAACAAATATGCCAAACCTATATATATTCTGAAAGGGGACCATGTAAGGAAACAGCGAATGTATATATGAAGCACCTATGTCATTTTCCCCCCCAATTGAGAAATGGTCGAATTTCGACCACGGGGCGAACTCTAGTATTCTTAAATAAATTCTTACAGAAAAATATTAGTGTTCATCCCACGCTGGTAAGGGTTTTTTTTTTGGTCCGGTTTGCTTATGCTACTGTAGAAAACGCACTCACACCTCCTCGTGGTTAAGTCTTTCAACTGATTGACTATTTTTGTAGGTTTTTTTTTTTTTTTGATAATTTCACTCGTGGTGAACTATTTTAGGTCGGCTTATGTTTGTGAATTTACGCGCAGCGAACTACTTTAGGTCGACTTTCAACACTTAGCTAAAACCACGGTGGGCGCCAATTAAATTAGTCTCTATTATATTTCATTAAAAAAAACATTAAAGTTTTTTATATTTTTTGTTTCACTTTATTTTATTACATTTATTTGCTACAAAACTTGAACTTTAACTAAATCAACTAAGCGAATGCATTCAAAAAAGACACCTATATTTTCATTCCGATTATGATGAGTCTGCAGTCTGCGTCGCATGTAATTCTGTTTTGAACTATTTCGAGGTCAGTTTGGTGGAATTTGATATTTGACTAATGCACGGATGACGGGTGCATTGATCGATATTTCGAGGTCAGTTTGGCGCAACGTGATATTTAAATAATGCACGGAAGACGGGTGCATTAACCGAAGTCGACGTCTGACATTGCTAGCACTTGTTGTTGCGGTGTCTGCACTTTTTGTCGTTTTAATGTGTGCGGAATTAACTTACATACCAAACACCCACACATTTTGAGTGTGAGAAAGATAATCCATAAAAGAAGATGAGGGCTAAGTTTAGTCTAATCCGATTGTAAGCGATTGAAGGTATAAAATTTTAAAGAACAGAAAAAGGTGAATCCTTTTATTTCAAAGAGGAGAAGAAAGGTCTAACAGCATTATAAGCATAACAGAAATTTGGTGGCAGCGGTAAAATCGGTTTAAAATACCATACCCAAAACGTAAACGTTAATGACGTATTCCAAATTTCTCGGAATACGTTATTAATTCGGGTATATAAAGGAAAACATACAAAAAAAATATTTTTTTTTTTCCAGATACAACCCTTAAACCTTTGGGTGTGTCAAAAATTCGAATACAAAACTTTGTGCCATAAAAAAAAATTAATAAGCTCAAAATCGTAACTATGTAACTACAAGAAAAAAATAAATTCAAAATTCAAAAAAAAAAAAGACTTTTCATTCACCGTTGAAATTAGTGCAAGGTAGAAGACTCCAACAACAAAGAAATCAACATAAAAAAAAATGAAGAATGAGGAATTTAATGTAAGTTTTTATTTAAATTTGAAGAAAAAACGAAAGGAAATGAATCCAAACGAAAATTTTTGGTGGGCAAACGTTTCCTAACGATGGGCAAACGAACTGCATTAAAAAAAAATCGATTTTTACATCTTTTTTTTTTTTCGTCTTTCAACCAAAATTTTAAATTTTGATTATTTCCGAAACCAAGGGTGGGCAAACGAAAATTTTTGGTGGACAAACGTGGGCTAACGATGGGCAAACGAACTGCATAAATTTCGATAAAAAATTTCACAAGTGGGGTGCCAACTTCACACAGCCCCATACTAGAGATTTTGTTTAATATTAATGTCAAATGTTGGTATACTATTTGGTAATATTGCTCGACGCTGTTACTACTCTGTGAAAGAGTTGTCATTCAGTACTCAAGGGTACGTAAATCACGTTTGTCAGCGTAGTGGGTAGTGAGACATTTAGAAATGCACTCCCAATTTAACAGCGCGGCGTATTGTACGATTCTAGGACCGCATCTGCATTACCTACAATTTTGTTTCTTATAGTATTAAGAGCTTTGTTTGTTGAGCCCTGAAGTCACCCTGGGGTCGCCCTGGGGTCGCCACAGCGCGTTTTTTGAATTACCTCAACTCGCCCTCAATACAAAATTCTCTGTTTTTTGAAACCTGGGTTCGCCCTGAAGTCACCCTGAAGTCGATTTTGCTATTTAGCTGGGGCGAGTTGAGGTAAAGAATCAGCTGTTGAAGTGACTTTTGCTGTCAAGCATTTCGTGTGTATTTTGCTTCTGTATTTGATTTTTCATTTTTTTTTCGATAAAACTAAATGAAATACAAATGAATGCATTTATTTTGATGAAAGTAAATACAAATCGAACAAATAAAACAAAATGGAAACTTTTGATTTTGTGCGTTGTGAAAAATATACAATCAGCAGCCGTCATGCGTTTTTTGAGAACCGAAAAACCAAGGTTTTTTGACAACTCTTGGAGTTGTCAAGAAAACCCAGGGCGACCCTGGGTAAAGTTCAACAACCAAAGCTAAGGATACCAAAGTATTTTGGTGTGCCTTTAAGATAGTTGTAAATGTTTAGGATTCTTTCAATGATCTCTCGCCAAGAGCTGTATTCCCAGGGTTTCCTGAGAATTCCCTTAGTGTTCGTACCACATCAGGTACTTTATCTAGTTCGCTTAGATTTCCTGCAAATTGCAAATCAATACTCTGTTCTATGCCCTTGTTAAAGTTGGCATGCGGATTTATAATGGATTGGACAATTTATACTGATCGTTGGAGACTCTTGAAACAATCCGTGAAACGATTTCTTCTAATGCAGGTGTGGCAACTGCTGCACTTTGATTTGTAGGGGGTTGGTTGAAATTTGGCATTTGAATATTAGGTAAAGCATTAGGATTATGATAAGGACTGGGATCTGAAGCGTCCAGCATGGTTCTTCTTCTGTATTTGTTGTCTTTCGCGGTTTTCTGAATTTTGGAAGGATTTAGTGATATTGAAATTATGCGTTTTTAATATGTTTATATTGGTTTTTAAACAAAAATATGTAAAAAGGTAGTTGTAAGTAGAGAGCAATAATTTTATATTTTGTTTAAAAAAAAATTGTCAAATTAATTCAAAATAAAAATTAAAATTTTATAACTTTTAATCGAACCAAATTAGCTAAATCACAATTAAATTTTGAGACGCTTTTAAGTTGAGATTAAACCTTCATGTTATTTTTTATAGAAATTAATTATTTGATCACTATATTGGTTAAAATTACTAGTTTTATCATACTTGAATCAAAATGTATAACTTAATATTTCTTTATCAAAACTACTGAGTCAAATATTCTTAAATAAATTCTTACAGAAAAATATTAGTGTTCATCCCACGCTGGTAAGGGTTTTTTTTTTGGCCCGGTTTGCTTATGCTACTGTAGAAAACGCACTCACACCTCCTCGTGGTTAAGTCTTTCAACTGATTGACTATTTTTGTAGGTTTTTTTTTTTTTTTTGATAATTTCACTCGTGGTGAACTATTTTAGGTCGGCTTATGTTTGTGAATTTACGCGCAGCGAACTACTTTAGGTCGACTTTCAACACTTAGCTAAAACCACGGTGGGCGCCAATTAAATTAGTCTCTATTATATTTCATTAAAAAAAACATTAAAGTTTTTTATATTTTTTGTTTCACTTTATTTTATTACATTTATTTGCTACAAAACTTGAACTTTAACTAAATCAACTAAGCGAATGCATTCAAAAAAGACACCTATATTTTCATTCCGATTATGATGAGTCTGCAGTCTGCGTCGCATGTAATTCTGTTTTGAACTATTTCGAGGTCAGTTTGGTGGAATTTGATATTTGACTAATGCACGGATGACGGGTGCATTGATCGATATTTCGAGGTCAGTTTGGCGCAACGTGATATTTAAATAATGCACGGAAGACGGGTGCATTAACCGAAGTCGACGTCTGACATTGCTAGCACTTGTTGTTGCGGTGTCTGCACTTTTTGTCGTTTTAATGTGTGCGGAATTAACTTACATACCAAACACCCACACATTTTGAGTGTGAGAAAGATAATCCATAAAAGAAGATGAGGGCTAAGTTTAGTCTAATCCGATTGTAAGCGATTGAAGGTATAAAATTTTAAAGAACAGAAAAAGGTGAATCCTTTTATTTCAAAGAGGAGAAGAAAGGTCTAACAGCATTATAAGCATAACAGAAATTTGGTGGCAGCGGTAAAATCGGTTTAAAATACCATACCCAAAACGTAAACGTTAATGACGTATTCCAAATTTCTCGGAATACGTTATTAATTCGGGTATATAAAGGAAAACATACAAAAAAAATATTTTTTTTTTCCAGATACAACCCTGATGATTAATGGTGCTGTTCCACTTACGAAGCTGTTTTGCGACAGACCAACTCTAGCATTGAAATCACCACTAAGAAGAACATCCACAGTGCCTAGATTCTGCAGGGTCTCGCAGAGTCGATTGTAATCCCTCATCCAGTGTAAACAATTCAGGTAAATTTGTTAGATATGTACTACAGAATCATTTATTTTTAACTCGAAAATTTCCATCTCTTCAACTCTCTTGAAATTCGTAGAAACCGCTTCGAGATTTTTTTCGATATCCCCATAATCCTCCACCACTTCCTCTTCCAAAAAAGTTTGAGTCCATTTTAATTCAAAATAATTAAATATATCGTTAAATTTGTACTTTTCCTCTTCTAATACATGTGTTTCGAAAAGCATAATAGCCCAGTAGAAATCGACATTAAAATCGCAAAGCATGATGCAGTTCTGATTTTTTAGTATGTTGTATGGACCAGTTAGAATTGTGTAAATCCAAATTTGGCAACTTCGAAAAACTTGTGCTAGCTGCACAGCAGGCGAAAAACTGCAAAAGTTTGTTACTTTTTTTTCACTGTTGCTCTAAAAGTCTTAAACTATGCAATTTTTGACAAAAAAAAATAACCACAGAAAGTAAGTCCATTAAATTTCCAACAATTTAAGACTTACCTTAGCTCTATAAACCCCATAGAGACTGAGCTATGACTCTTTGAAGGTGGTCCATTTTTAGAGAAAATAAATAATTTTTAGTTTTGCTGCTGTGAGGATCAAAGTATTGGCAAAATCACTCGTCCTATGAGAAAAGTAAGCACGAATAAAATTGTAGTAAATTTCATTTCCTTTCGTTGAAGCACAAATTATAGTCTGTGAGACTAATAGTTCAGTAACAATACAATCTTGAACAAACATAAAAATGGATTTTCGAAGAACTGAGACAAAGCTCTTTAAACAACTATTTGTGTGCTTAGTTCAAAAGGAAAAGACATAAAACCATGTAAAAATGTTAATTATTTTTTGATTTACAGGTAAGGTTAATTAATTAGTTGTTGTTAGTAAATGTATATTAAGAATTAATTTTTAAAAACCAGCCACTCGTCGTTTTTTTTTTTTTTGCTGAGGTTCAGCTTCACGTTTTTCTGCAGGATTTTCGGGACCTTCATAAATTATGGCATGTTCTTTCTTAGGTTGGTCATATTTCTCAGGTTCGTCCGATTCTTTAGATTCTGATTCAACCTCAGCTTCCACTGGATCTTGCTCGTCTTCTTCTTTTGAAATTAAGACGACTATATCACATGATTTCCCAGTCAGACGAGCAATTGAAAGTTCATTTCAAATTTGAATTGGCCCCTTACCCTTACCCTATGGCGTTGTTTTTTTTCGTTGTTTGCATATCTGCCGCCTCCATCTCTTAATATCATAGAATAGTTTCTCCTAAATCCTGCCTGGAACTCATTAAAAATTTTCTTCTCTTCAATCCAATGTGTAAGCCTTTTAAAAATCAGAGTGCTAAAGAGCTTCACGGACGAATTCAAAAAGGAAATGCCCCGATAATTTTTGCCGGTACATCATAGGAGTCTTTTTTATGTAGGGGTAATACTATAGATCTTCTGAAGCTTTCTGGGACGTCTGCACTTTCGAAAATTCTATTGAACTCCTCTGTCAATACGTACAAAAATTCCGTTGAAAAATTTATAAAAAAAAAACTCTACTGGGATACGATCATCTCCCGGAGCTTTTCCAACTTTGGATTTTGCAATCACATTCTTAATTTCATCAATCGAAAATGGTGCATCCAGTATCTCATCTTTAATATTGCGGAAGCGGTTAAAATTGTGGTGCGTTGAGCAATTTCTCAAAATAAACACGCAGTTCTGACGCGCTCAGCGATGGATCAATGAAATTGGTTCTCCCGTTGATTAATTTGGCGGCTTTCCAAAATTCTGCCGAAGATCTGGATGTATTCAGGATGGTTATGTTTCTTTGATCCAGACACTTTCTTTTCTCATAACAAAGTTGTTAAAATTTTTTATTGGCATCGGCGAACATCATTTTGAAAAAAGATGTATTATATTTTCTCAACAGCTTTAAGAATGAGAACGATTTCTCTCTGGCTTTTTGACAATCCTCGTCAAACCATCTCTGTTTAAAAATAACGTTACTAGTTCTCGCTTTAGCACTTACTGGAACAGCTTTATTTATTATTTGTGTAAGGTCCCTTTTTGTAACCAAGTTTTAGTTGTTTTGATAAGCAGTAAGTTGACTATCTCTCCACTTCAACTTGGGAAGCAGCCCCAGTTGTTTTGCATTGGACGTTAAATCACCCGATACTACGCACGTCACTTCTAAGGCATGTGATCTGAAAAAATCTGCTCTGCTATCTTAAAATCACTCAAAAACGAATTCCACTTTCCTGACACAAACCAGTAATCTATGACTGAGCACGATGTTCCACGGATGAAAGTATACTGGCCATTTTGGTCACCTTTGCAGCTCCCATTCAGCATCCTTGCATCCAGAGTATCGACAATATCCAATATTTTAACACCTTTTCTATCACATGTTTCGTCTTTAGATCTGCGAGTAGGGCTGATGATTAATGGTGCTGTTCCACTTACGAAGCTGTTTTGCGACAGACCAACTCTAGCATTGAAATCACCACTAAGAAGAACATCCACAGTGCCTAGATTCTGCAGGGTCTCGCAGAGTCGATTGTAATCCCTCATCCAGTGTAAACAATTCAGGTAAATTTGTTAGATATGTACTACAGAATCATTTATTTTTAACTCGAAAATTTCCATCTCTTCAACTCTCTTGAAATTCGTAGAAACCGCTTCGAGATTTTTTTTGATATCCCCATAATCCTCCACCACTTCCTCTTCCAAAAAAGTTTGAGTCCATTTTAATTCAAAATAATTAAATATATCGTTAAATTTGTACTTTTCCTCTTCTAATACATGTGTTTCGAAAAGCATAATAGCCCAGTAGAAATCGACATTAAAATCGCAAAGCATGATGCAGTTCTGATTTTTTAGTATGTTGTATGGACCAGTTAGAATTGTGTAAATCCAAATTTGGCAACTTCGAAAAACTTGTGCTAGCTGCACAGCAGGCGAAAAACTGCAAAAGTTTGTTACTTTTTTTTCACTGTTGCTCTAAAAGTCTTAAGCTATGCAATTTTTGACAAAAAAAAATAACCACAGAAAGTAAGTCCATTAAATTTCCAACAATTTAAGACTTACCTTAGCTCTATAAACCCCATAGAGACTGAGCTATGACTCTTTGAAGGTGGTCCATTTTTAGAGAAAATAAATAATTTTTAGTTTTGCTGCTGTGAGGATCAAAGTATTGGCAAAATCACTCGTCCTATGAGAAAAGTAAGCACGAATAAAATTGTAGTAAATTTCATTTCCTTTCGTTGAAGCACAAATTATAGTCTGTGAGACTAATAGTTCAGTAACAATACAATCTTGAACAAACATAAAAATGGATTTTTGAAGAACTGAGACAAAGCTCTTTAAACAACTATTTGTGTGCTTAGTTCAAAAGGAAAAGACATAAAACCATGTAAAAATGTTAATTATTTTTTGATTTACAGGTAAGGTTAATTAATTAGTTGTTGTTAGTAAATGTATATTTAGAATTAATTTTTAAAAACCAGCCACTCGTCGTTTTTTTTTTTTTGCTGAGGTTCAGCTTCACGTTTTTCTGCAGGATTTTCGGGACCTTCATAAATTATGGCATGTTCTTTCTTAGGTTGGTCATATTTCTCAGGTTCGTCCGATTCTTTAGATTCTGATTCAACCTCAGCTTCCACTGGATCTTGCTCGTCTTCTTCTTTTGAAATTAAGACGACTATATCACATGATTTCCCAGTCAGACGAGCAATTGAAAGTTCATTTCAAATTTGAATTGGCCCCTTACCTTTACCCTATGGCGTTGTTTTTTGAAGAGTGAATCCCAAATGGGACCACATCAAACTTTAACGGAGCTCTCACCTTTCGCCTCTGAAATCTTACCTACTACATGCTGTGATCAGGCATCAAAACTCGTCTATACGTGCTATTGTAATTATAGCTACGTCAGCTACACGTTAAATCACTTTGGGAGGAACGTGTCGGCGGTTTTCGACGGGTATCCACTGGATTGTGCCGATCACAGTACAAAATCTGCAGAACGGTTGAGACGATATGCTGCTTCTTAGATTGAAATTGTTTTTCAATCTCCCGTCATCATAACAGTACCCCAGGAGAAGATGCTGTCAAATGACCGAAACGAAGAACCTCTCACTCAACATCTATGCACTGCATTCTCTCTCGGAGGCATTGAAACTCAGACAGCGACTGAAGACTTAGACCGCGATATCGTTCTGATGGCATTGGAGAAAATTAAGAATAATATAAATAAGAATAATAAAATAAGATCATGTGACTGTGGTTGGAGAGGACGTAGACCTCCTTGTTCTCCTCTCTGTCTTTTGTTCTACCATCCACAACTTGCGCTTTCAGAAACGTGAACGTGGCAGAGGTGAGGCAGAGTGCATTCAGTACACCGTGGGTGCGTTCAACAGAAGGGAAGTTGAAGTGCCCTGTGGGTTTGAACTGTTTCTTTACGATTTTACTGGATACGACACCACCCCTGCCTTTTTCTGGCAGGGAAAAATTAAATTTCAGAAGCGGAAGGACCTACTAGAGATATCTGCATTCTATCTACGAACAGATGCAACTAATGAGAGTATTGCGGAGGCTGATGAAAAGTGTCTGGTAGTTCCTTATAGAGGTGATACAGCGATTCAGAGACTGCATGACCTCAGGTTCCACCTTTTCGTGAAGACAGCAGCAAGTTCAATTGCTGCAGATTCTTGCACAAAGAGGTCTAAGGGTTTTAGATTGAGAAATGCCTCCAGCCCTGCAGTGGGGGTGGTTCTCATAGCCCTGGTGGTGCCTATACACGCCATTCTTTTTATTCTTGTAATGGTCTTTAGGTTGGAAGTCGTTTTCGTATCTTGCCACCAGACCAAATTGCCATATGTCAGTTTCGGTCTTACTATTGCCGTATACATCCACATGATAATCTTGGGACTAGGCCCCCAGGTCTTTCCAAATATTCTATTACAAGCATAGAATGCTATCATTGCCTTCTTGGCTCTTTCTTCAATGTTGAGATTCCAGTTCAGTTTTCTGTCTAGAATTACACACAAGGTATTTGGCATAATTTGACAGGGTGAGTGGAACCCCTTCTATTGGAAGATTAAAGGCTGGTATTTTCCTTTTGTTGGTAAAAAGGACCAGTTCTGCGTTTTGTGGATTGATTGCAAGCCCACATTTCCTTGACCAAGTATTTATCAAAAACAAGGCGCCTTCTATTTGTTCATTAATGGTGAAGAGAAATTTTCCTGTCGCTAGCAGAGCGAGGTCATCTGCATATGCTACTACTTTTACTCCACTATTTTTAAGTCTTATAAGGATCTCGTTAACCACGAGTACCCAAAGGAGGGGAGAGAGAACACCACCTTGTGGGGTGCCTCTGGATGTTAATACTTTAATCAACGCTCGTCCCAGTTCTGAGTTAATTTGACGGTTTCTTAACATGCACATTATCCAACAGATAATGGTATCGTCCACGCTAAGGTTTACAAGGGCCCTTTTCACTGCATCATTTTTCACATTGTTGAAAGCTCCTTCAATGTCTGGGAAAGCCGAAAGGTTATACTCTTTGTGTTTCAGTGTGTTTTCTACAGTGCTTACAACACTGTGAAGTGCTGTTTCTACACTTTTACCTTTGGTATAAGCATGCTGAGCTGGAGATATCACTTCCGGACTCATTGCACTGCGAATATAGATGTCTATTAGTCTCTCAAAGGTCTTTATGATGAATGATGTTAGACTAATCGGTCTCAAGTCTTTAGAGTTAGTGTGGCTGGGCTTACCAGCTTTCGGTATAAAGACAACTTTCACTTCACGCCATGTTTTTGGTACATATCCCTATTTGAGGCCATTCAGGAAAATGTTTTTTAGGCATGATGTGATGATCTGTTCACTTTTTTGTAACATCATGGGAAAGATGCCATCTATACCAATTATATGGAGAGAAGGAACTGATAGCCCATTTTATTCTTTCTTCCGTTATAATATCCGATGGTGTTGCTCTTTCATAGTACTCATCCTCCGGGTTGTTACTCTCGTCGGAGCTTCAACCTGGAAAATGAGTGTTAACTAGAAGTCCTAGTGTCTTAGTACAAGACTCTGTCCAGCAGAGCTGTGAAAGAATTCAATCTTTTCGTATTGCATCGCCAAAAGTCCTACTCATTTCACTGAATTTTGAGAATGCATTAACATTCCTTATTGAAATACTTTAGCTTCGAAAATAAATTCCCTGTTAATTTTTAAGTCTCTAATAATAAAATCATTAAGAGCAGTTAAAAGACTTGAAGTCAAAAGAATACATTACTTTTTAACTGCTGGCATTCTTAGAAGTCTTTTTAAAGTCTTTTACAATCTTCGCAGTCATTAAGTCTTTTGAATGTAATGCAGTCATTTGGCTGCTTTGGAGTCTTTTAACTGCTTGAAGTCATTTTTAATGCTTGAAGTCATTTAACTGCTTGAATTCTTTTTTACTGCTTGGAGTCTTTTAACTGCATGAAGTCATTTAACTGCTTAAGTCTTTTAACTGCTTGAATTCTTTTTTACTGCTTGAAGTCTAAAGACTACTTCATATAAATGTGTTGTACAGAAGGTGTGATAAAAGACTAAAACACGATAAAAAAGATTTCAAGCAGTAAAATGACTTCATGCAGTTAAAAGCCTATAAGCAGTAAAAAAGAATTGAAGCAGTTAAAAGACTTTATGCAGTTAAGAGACTCCAAGCAGTAAAAAAGACTTCAAGCAGTTAAAAGACTCCAAAGCAGCTAAATGACTGCATTACATTCAATGCAATCAAAAGACTTAATGACTGCGAAGAATGTAAAAGACTTTAACAAGACTTCAAAGAATGCAAGCAGTTAAAAAGTAATATATTCTTTTGACTTCAAGTCTTTTAACTGCTCTAAACGATTTTATTACTTAAGACTTCAGAATTAACTGGGAATTTTTCTTTGAAGTTAAGTACTGGCATGAAGTCAAAATATTCAAAAAATTAGTTTTTTTAATTATTTTACTGCAATACGAAAATGATTGCATTCTTTTACAGCTCTGCTGTCCAGTGTTCATTGGGATCTTTGAGAGATCCTAGAGCAGTGAGCTCTTTGGCAAGTATCTTTCTAAGTCTAGCTGATTCCGCAGTATTTTCTACTTCGTTGCAGAAAGTTCTCCACGAAGTTTGTTTCGTTTTCTTTGATTAGATTTATAGGTTTCCCAGTCATTGTCTATTCCTGTGCGCTTAGAAACGTTGAAAAGTTTTCTTGTTTCTTTCCGGATGTTGCCCAGCTCGGCTGTCCACCATGGCGGTGTTTTTTTCTCTTTTTACCTGTTTTCAAAGGGTACGCTTTCTCATGTGCTTCCCTGAGAATGCCTGTGAAATCGTTAGTAATATTATCTATACACTCAGGTTCGTGCATGTTCGCATTAGTTTTGAGTGTCTTAATTTTAGTTTCGACTTCCACATTAAAGATATCCCAGTTGGTTTTCTGTGATTTTTAAATGGTCGTTGTAGTTTTGTAGTGTGGGGTATAAGAAATTCAATGATTTTGTGATCAGAGAATGATTCTTCCTTCAATACCCTCAACTGCTCAATCTCAAGGGTATCTGAGTTACTCATGAGAGTACCATCAAGTACCTCTTTTTGGTTCTTGGTAACAAATGTTGGTTCTTTGCCCTATTCGCTACCAAAATGTTATTTTCAATAATTAGTTTGCATTCGGTTTGTACCAATGCGGACTTTGAAGCCCATCTTTTTCAGAAGTGGTATTGATTTGTGACTAAGCAACACTGCCACTTCTGTACATTCTGGTTCATGATCTCCCATCTGAATGACTTCCCAGTTTTGACTGAGTTGTTCAGTGTTGAGAGATTTGAGATATCTTTCGATATGATCTTTTGGGATTGGAGGTCCACGCACAATAAGTTAAGCCTTAGGTCTGGTGATCTTCACGATCTCTTTCCTTCTTTCCTGTCAATTAGGCGAAGATCGGCATTCGGCCAGGGAGCTGTAATATTGGCTATAAAATCTTGAAGCCATATGAGAGTGTGTCCGTCTTCACATGTAATCAATTTGAACCAATGAACAGTTTTGAGGGTACCAAAAAGTGGGAGTGGCCCGTTCTTTAAGAAAGCTTCATTAACTGCATCAAGGATCCGAAGTTCAATAAGTTGCCATTGACTCTCTGTAAGTCTCAGTGTAGGATTGCCGTAGTCGACTACGGCTGCTTGTTTTCCGACAATAGTCAACATAGAGAGTTTGGCTTTTTTGGTTTTGTTGATGGGTGAGTTAGTTGAGTTAGTGATGTCGTGCCTCGCTCTTTTGGACGCGCTCGCAATAGGCCATGTTTGGTCAATTCGGGTCTTCTGAGTCTGGCGGAGATTGGGGTGGAGAGTTGTTGACTTTCCTTCTCGATCCTGGGCAGTCTATTGAGGGACGTCCTCGAGTTCGGCTTTGTCCTTGTCTTAGTCGGTTGGGGTTTCGTGGTTGTCTCTGTTATCGTTCGTAACTTCTGTTTGGCTTTGTCCATAGCTAGTTTCTTTTTTTCCGTGAAGCAATCAGGGTCCTTAGTACTAAGTCGCCGTACAGTTCTAACTGCGTTTCGTTGTTGTCTACGCAGGATTTGTTTTTCGTTAAGAGTTCCTTTTTCCTTACGTTGGCCAGCTTTTTGTTTTCGGTGCCACATAACGTTACGTTGTACCTCCAGAACGGTGCAGCTCCTTCCGATTGTCGAGTCTTCTATACCACATTCACTAGGTTGGGGATGCCCCCAAATGTGGAGCTGAGGCTCTGGATGTTTTCCGGGGATCTCTCCTTCTCTTCGTCCTCACCTTGAACCATCTTCTCTCCTTGCAGGCCCGTAGGAGCTAAAGGCTACATGCATCGTCTAGCTGAAGAGCTAGATGGCCCAATGGTTCGTCTATGTGGTACGTTCTCCATTTTGTCGTCACAGGCGTCTGATAAAGATGAGGGGGTGGACGCACTCAGGTTGCAAGTGAAGCTGAGGCTCTGGATGTTTTCAGACTGCCTTAATCCTCTCTCTATCTCCTTGTCGATCTTCCTCCCCTCCAGGTCCGTTGGAGCAAGAGGCTCGGTGCAACACCTGGAGGTCGATTCAGAACGCTCAAAGGCTGGTTTCTGTGTAGAGTCTATTGTAGTGTCAGTCTTTCGATGTAAAGTAGTTGTCTCTGAAACCATATATTGAATTGGATCAATGTAGGTGTATCGTAGCTCAAATGGACTGTATAACCATCTCTTATAATACATATATGAAAAGAAATAAAACACAATAATTTATAGTGGACAAATGTTATAAAAAACCACTTAGCACATTTATTCCTTCACAGTTCAAAATCCTGCTTAAGACTAACTCTCATTCGTGCTTGTTCGCAGAACATGCACTCTTTCGTTAAGTTCTTACGTTAAGTTTTATTTACGTTTTATTATACCTTCTTATACATACGTGACCATCGAATGCAGAGTTACCAGGACTCATGCGATTCGATACAGTCCCGGCGAAAACCTACGGTTTTCCACCCCTTTCGCTTTAATTTTACATATATCTCTGCTCAGTACAAATTTATTTTAATACATAAATCATTTCAGCTCCTTGATTTCTAAGATGCCATTCTTCTGTACCGGTGTCGTAAGTTGATCGCTCGCTGTTTGCAGAATCACGCTCCTTATTAGTCCATCCCTGCCTGGTATTAGTTTTATGATTATGCAGAGTTGTCCTTCTGTCAAGCCATATTTCTCCTTTCGCCATTTCTTTCTCTCGTATAGAGTAGAATTACTCTTCCTTCCATCTGCTCCAGAAGTGTGCAAGCATAGTCTTGCGCTTCTTCCACAATTGTATGCCCTTGGTATTTGGCATCTCATTGGTTATAAACGATAAAACAAGCGGTTCGCCAACCAAAATGTCCCGTCTTTTCACACCTGCCCCTTCTTGCTATGAATCGTTCGAACCAAGCAATGAACGCCACTGACGTCAGATTTGATACCAAATCTATATGCACTGCACTAGTTTTAAGGCTAACAAAGACGGAAACCCAACATTTCTGCCTTATTATTTGCTCACCTGCTCTGTCGATCATCTTTATTTCGAATGGGCCTGCATAGTCTACCCCTGTGTGTAGAAAAGCCTTCCCTGCTGTTACTCTCTCTGATGGCAAACAGCCATCAATTGCATCTCAAAAAGTTGATTATACCGCACGCAAACCAAACACTTATGTAAGTAATTCCTCAGCTGACTTCGGAGCTTTGGAATTCAGAATCTTTGACGAACGTCCTGCATCATGACCTGCGCTGCTCCATGATTCGTTGCTGTATGCGCATTATACATGATCAACCAAGCCAATCGAGAACCATTTGGCACGATAGCTGGATGCCTCCTCTCGTATCCCATCTCTGCTCTTTATAATCTCCCTGCTACTCTCAGAATCTTTTCACCATCTAAGATTGGCTTTAAGGATTCTATCCCGCTCTTTTCAGGCAAACACCTGTCCCTCTCTATACAAATGATTTCCTTCGCAAAATACTTTTCCTGCTCTTTTGTCAACAGGTGACTGATTGATTTCATCCTCTCTTCAGATGGTTGCCCAAGTACTGCTGTATCTCCTGCACTCTCATCTGCTCTATTCCTTTTTTTCACTTGACGTGCAGAACGTCTCCATCTCTTTCCATCTATCTCTTCATCTTCTTTTCACTTGACGTGCAGAACGTCTCCATCTCTTTCAATCTATCTCTTCATCTTCTTTTCGTTGCTTTATTTTTGCTTTTTATTACATAGCTGATTACATTAATCGCCTTCTCTTATGTAGACGTGTATTCAATCAATGGAATACTCCTTCTTCAGCACTTCACATAAATAAATAAGGGCTCTCTAAATTTTGTTATCACGAAAATCTTCATCTCATCCCTCCCCCCATCTGAAACATTTGGCACAAATTTTTCAGATGACCAGCTCGACCGAAGTTTTGCCAACCATTCCGGCCCATGCAACCACAACTTGTTATCAACCAATGCTGATTTCTTTATTCCTCTATTTAGAATATCAGCCGGGTTATTCTTCGTTCCAACATGTCTCCACCTTTTGACTTCGGTTTGTTTTTATAGACAGGACTCTATTCGCTACATACATTTTTAAATCGCATCGTAATTTACTTATCCAATGCCGCCCTACGAGTGAATCTGTCCAAAGATCATACTCGATACCTTCCCATTCCATTGTTTTAATGACGTTTACAATTAGCCGTCCCAATAGCTCCGCTGCTGCTTGCTCTAAGCGCTGTATTGCCACCGTTGTAAGTGGTGAAACCCGTATTCTTGCTGTGATGATATCTGCTGTAATCTTGCCGTGCGTATATCGTTCTCAGATAAATCGCTGCTCCATATGCCCTCTCAGAAGCATCCGAACATCCATGTAGCTCTTTTTGTCTTTCTTCTGAAGTACCTATGCATCTCCAAATTTTCACGTTCTCTAAATATGTTATTTCCTGCCAGAAATCTATCCATCTCTCATTTATCTCTCTAGGGAGTCAACACAGCTCACTACGCTTCTCTTGGTTATTGCCTGCTGAGTCTCCGGTGTTTTTACCACAAACGTGAATTGATCCTTTTCAAGCAGCCACTTCAATTTCAAAACTGATTTTCTCATCATCCTGGAACATAATTGACTCCTGCTCTTCATAGTTCATGTCCTTCACAAGAGCTTTGGAATTGGAGTTCCATTTTTTAAGCTCAAAATCTGCCCCTTTTAAAACATGATAGAAATCTTTTCATGACTTGATCTCCTTCTCTTCAGAATCACCACCTGTGGTGCAGTCTTCCATATAAAATTCCTGCTTAGTTGTCTTTGCAGCTTCTGGAAACTCCTGCCTCCCTTGCACATTGTACAGTATTATAAGCTGATGATGTCATACCATAGGTGACTACTGTCAGACAATATTCTCTCAAATTGTTCTACCAATATTCTCTCAAATTGTCCTGCGGGTTTTCTCTCCAGAATATACGCTGCAAGTCCCATTGTTCCTTCGCCACTTTCAATATTTTGAACATCATTTTAATATCCGCAGTAATAGCGACACGGTGCGCATTGAAATTTCGTGCCGATCCTTCTGTTAGTTTTCTCCAAGCAATTGCACTTCATTTAATGAAGTATACCATGCACTGCGCCAGTCACTGGTGTCATATGTCCTGCTTCTTCATGTTCTCTCATAAACTCTTGGTACTTTTTTTTCAACTCAGGATCTCCTGCCAACCTTCCCTCCAAAACAAAGAACTTACATTGGCTGTAAAGTCTGAACTTCCAAGCTAGCTCTTTCACTGCTTCCTTCAAAGGAATCGTCACAACAAACCTGCCAAAATTATCACTTGAATTTGCTTTGATGGAATTTCGCTCCACCTGCTCCTCCTGCTCTTTTGACCTGTTCAACGACATTTCTATGTCATTTAAACCATTTATGCCAAAAACGCTAAAGCGATTCATGAAGTTGATTATTATCCATGCACACTGCCTGCGATACCTGCTCATTGTTCATGCTATCCTTCTCATTACCATACTCTCCAAATATTATTCTGCTTTCCATTTCAAGGACATCAACTCGTCGATGCTCTAAGACAGAAGTAAATGCTTCTGCTATGAACCTGCAATAAATCTACAGTACCTGCTTTCCAATAATGTGGATCAGCAAGAAATGCTGTAGCAATGCTCCTCCGTGGCGATTTCAAGTTGTGTGTTGGCACAACTGGCTGCCATTTAACCTGCTCAGGAAGAATCCAAAAGTCCTGCTCTATTAAACCAGATTGGGCTGCTGTGCGCCCGTCTCTAAAAGTGCTCTTACCGGCCCATACTTCCTGTTATCCATCTCAATTCTTACTTGTGCCGTAGGCATCAAAGTAACTCTCTCCTGCTCTTGCTCATTATAATTAAAAGACATAAAAAGACGAAATAAATTATATTCATACTTTTCTTTTTCTTTTTAGAAGGCAAACGCCTAGCTCTCTTAAAATCCCCCCAGGACATCACCTCTTATAAATCACTTCCTGCTTTCTCTCTTCCTGCTGTTCCTGCTGTTCCTGCTACTTCTTCCGTCCTGCCCTTCTCCAACCGAGGGTGTTTCCTGGGAAGCACAATTAGTCAATCTGCCTTTTGCTTATTTTCGCTTGTCATCTGGTTCCTTCTCTTCTTTCACTTTTCCTGCGCATATAGAACAGTTTCTGCACCCTTCCCAATCTCTTTCGTAGCACTATTGTGCATTTGCTTCCCGGGGCATCGACAGCACGGCCCTTGGAAGCAGTCCTTTGGGGCATGGCACGTCTTAAGACAATTCGGGCAAAATGCCTTTTCTTTCATAGATCCTGCTTAGCACGAATGGTCAGTACTGCAAACTATGGACAACGTCACATTGGATGACTCAGAAATTTGCACGAGTGGCAAGGCAACAGCCTCTTATCACCTATTGCTCCTGCTCTTTGGGCATTAGTGCCAGCTGCTCGCATGTCCTCATACCTGCTCAAATTCGGATGCGCCTGAAGTTGTGACAACGGCTGCTCAAATTTCCTGCCAACGCTCCGCTCAATGCCTGTTCTGCTCTACCTGGTATGCCTGCTATGCGTGTTCTTGGAGCCATTTTTTAGCTTTTCCTGCAACACTGCGTGGGCAGCAAAGTAATTTTCTTCCGCTCCAGCAATCCTGCGCTGCATCTCTACGTTGTCCAACATATCGTCAGCCAACGCAATTCTGCTCTCGCTGACCTTGACCTGCGACTTGGCTTCTTGCAAGGCCTCAAGCCTGACCTGCGCTGCTGCCATCGTGCAAATTCCAAAATCTGGAGATTTCACAAAGGCAAACATCCTGCTCACTGAAAATACACCAGCATCCAATACATATTGGTGATTTTTCTCCTGCTGGTTGTCCATCTTTTTTATTCGCTGCTCTTTTCTGTAAATATATAAAATCGTATTGCATTAGAAATTATGCCTCAAAAATGTCCTACCCTGAAAATGAAAGAGATACTCGTTTGCAGTAGGTACTTCAATTTCCCAATATGCAGATACATAATTAAATAATAGTTTGCAGTAGGTACTAAAATTCCCAGTATGCAAAAATAAAATAAAAAAAATAATAGATATAATAAAAAAAGGTGGGCTAGTTGTTGCTGCTTTTGTCGTTGCAAATATAGTTTGTTTATTAAGGTATGTTGCATCGAGAAGCGAAATTCTTTTGTGGCTCATTTTCCTGCTTTAGAAATATTTATTCTTTTTGAATTTAAAATATTTTATTCCTGCCGCTTGCAAGCTTTCCTTCTCTAAAAACTAGCATCGTCGCGCTTTGAGTTTTTTCCTGCCCAGCTATGTGTCCTTTTTTTTAATAATAATTTGTTCATGGCAACTGGTGCAATTGCACTCAAGTTCCTTATTCATACCTGCTCTCTCATGTTTGGTAACTCGCACATATGTGCTTTGAGTTGCCCCTGCTATATTTCGAGTCCACAATTTCTCTCTCAAATTTGGTAACTCGCACAAATGTGCTTTGAGTTCCACTCGCCCCTGCTATATCTCGAGTCCTTCACAACTTTTCTCTCATATTTGGTAACTCGCACAAATGTGCTTTGAGTTCCACTCGCCCCTGCTATATCTCGAGCAGCAAAGTCTTCAAGAGAAAAAAAAGTGAGACACAAAAAAAAACTTAACACCTATAAAAGAAATTAATTTTTGATCCCTACCAAACAACAAAGCAGCAACATCACCGTAATATATCTAGGTAATATTGAAAAAATATCTTATTCATAAAAAAACGATATTAAAAAGGTATGTAAATCACACACGTACCAAAAGAGGAAAAAGAACATCCTGCGCACTTCACTCATTTCAAAAATTCTCATTCTCCATAAGAAAACAAATAATTGCTCATTCCCCCATTCACACTTCACCGAAAACAAAACAAAATCGCTCACAGACACTGCACACACATCGGGGCACATTCAATGCAACGGGAGAAGATAAAGAGAAAAAAAAGAACCTGCTCCGTAGCAAAATAATCCAAAAAACCACCACCATTCACACAATCAAATACTTACTTTGTCTTGTTTTAGGACTATATTTCAGCTCTTCCTTCTTTTGCTTTAAATAAATGTTATTTAAAATGTAAATATGTTAATATTATTATTGTATAGATATTGTTGTTGTTGTGTTTGTTGTTTTTTTTTAAATTTTCTTTCTTTCCAAAGACCGCTTTTGTTTTTTTTTTTCGAATGACGAAATTTGTCATTCTTCTCCTTCTCTTTGTCACAGTTGCGCATATACATACATTGCGCATATAATGTGTTTTGTGTATGCGTATTCCTTCACTCCGGCTCGCTGCTCATGTCATGAGTCGTAACTCGTAAGTGTGTATTCTTGCTCTGAGGAGAGAATACGTACATTCTTACCTGCTCTTGTTCTCTTGAATCTTGACGAAGAATTTTCATCGGTCGCCGCCGTTTGAAAAAGGGGGAAAACAACAACAATAATTATTGATCTACTTACGTGCTGGTTGGTACATATTGATCATTATTATATAATGAAGTACCGTTTTGCACATTGCCTGCTGATGATACACACACGGTTTCCTGCCCATAGCCCTGTCGCTCGCGACAAACTGCTGCGCACACTTTAATTTTTTGTGACACAATTGAGCACATTTTTATTATTCACAATATTTTGTTCGTTATAAAACGAACCACAATCAATCACTTATTTTTTTTTTTATTTTTTTTGTAAAGGAAACCTGCACCATTCCGTCACTGGCACAATATCCGACGCTCGACATGGACCAATGTATCGTAGCTCAAATGGACTGTATAACCATCTCTTATAATACATATGTGAAAAGAAATAAAACACGATAATTTATAGTGGACAAATGTTATAAAAAACCACTTAGCACATTTATTCCTTCACAGTTCAAAATCCTGCTTAAGACTAACTCTCATTCGTGCTTGTTCGCAGAACATGCACTCTTTCGTTAAGTTCTTACGTTAAGTTTTATTTACGTTTTATTATACCTTCTTATACATATGACCATCGAATGCAGAGTTACCAGGACTCATGCGATTCGATACAGTGGGTTTTTTTTCACAACTGACTTGTTCCACCAGAGAACATTGCTTACTTAGTCGGGCCCGTAGGAGCTATAGGCTTCGTGCAACATCTGGCTAGGGAGTTTGATGTTCTCTTAGCGACATCTGTTCCGGGGGATTTTGATGACACCAACCCTTGCTTTGCATAGTCTTTGCCAATCCGGGGCGCGGGTGGTCCCATCAAACTACCAGCACATATCTCAACCTCAAAGGCAGCCGCTGCAGGTGTACGAGCAGTAGGCTTGTTCTGCATTAGCTGCGGCTCTTGAAGATAGGCATGTGCGCTATGTAGTCTTTTCCGGTCCGTTTCGGTCAGTTCGTCATATTTCTTCTTGCCAAGTCGTTTGATTATCGTCCTACAGTTCATAATCCTGCTACGTCTGGATGAGGCTCACTTTCTGGAGAGAATGGAGCTTGCGATGGAGCTGCTGCCGCTGACACTTAAAATGCTCTCCATGTAATCGCCAGCCGGATCAACGCTTACTCTATCGTCCACTCCAAGATTGGCGAAGGGATTGAGGAGAAGGTTTTCTTCCTCGTCTATCGTTTGTTTTGCCAATTTTGTGTGTTTCTTGGTTTTGCTAATTGCATTTGTATTAATTTTTTGGTCCCACGAGCAATGGGGGAAATATGGTCCATCTGCAACACCCCCTGTAGCAGATAAGGCTTCTACTCTTTGATTTTGCCTGTTTCAAAGAGGTTCCGTTATAATACAGCCGGTTTACCCCCTGGCTGCAAACCATCCAATGGGCACGGGTCACATGACACCCTGGATTAGGGGGGGGAGGAGGGGAGGTGCATTGGAAGGGATCAGTGGTTATTGGATAGGAGGGAGAAGAAAGGAGTGGAGGGGGATGAGGTGAGAACACCCTTTGGTTTTCGGGACTCTTCTAGTGACACTGCGCCCCAAGAATCTTTGACCCTACTTAAGCCCCTACAACTCTTCAAGTTCGGTGTCCAGGCAGAGGGGCTTAGGGTGGCTCAATCTATGGTTTCCAAAAAAAAATCGGTGAGCAAAACTAAAATCCAAAAAGTCGATAATTGGGAATCTTCGGGGGCGTCTGGCAGCCCCTTTATCCCGCTCAAAACGTCTGGGCCTCATATATTCGTGTTAAGGGTGGCTGAAATTTTTATTTCCAAAAAAATTAGATGAGCCAAATGAAAATCCAAAAAGTCGATAAAATCTCGTTTTTGATGTAGTATTACGAACAATTTCTCCTACTTTTGACTGCCAGACTTTGATTGCCATGTTTAGCAATGGAAGATCTATTTATTAATATAAATATTTTTCGGGACTTTTACACTCCAAACATTTGCTGTGGGCTCTTAGACTATGAATATTCTAAATTATTTAGATATGCTGCATTCTGTCACAATACTGCTATATAGCACGGGATTTTCTTCATATGAAATGATATTTGGAAGAAAGGCTAACATTTAAAGCGAATTTAGTAATCTAAGTTTTAAGACTACAACGGATTATACTCAGGAATAACAACCCAAATTAGTTAGAATGGAAACGGAAGCAAAAAGGAATATGTTAAGTAAGAAAACCAAAGCAAAAATAAGATACGACAATAAAATAAATTCTAACATAAAAGAATTAAAGAGAGGTGTTCAATCACAAGTTTATTAGTTTAATCACCTTAACGCATGTAAGGGGATAATTAAATGTTTGATATTGAACTTATCAAGCTATGTTTACTAAGTTGTCCTTACCACGGGTGGGGGCAGCACAAAAATTTAAAGCTTGTTGTATTTGAGTTCTTAAAAAAAATTAAACTATAGTACATTTATTGGTCTCTATTTATACAAAATAATTATTCTTAAAACTGCCTACTAATAAAAATTTATAAATAAATGCAATAAGCACGGGCTGCAGCGTAAGCGTCTCATATGTCACTGCAACCGCTGTTGTTGACTCTGGCTGATATGCCGCTCGTGTGCTCGTCAGCAACAAATATTTATTTGTTGCCTATGTTGTACATTCTTGTACATTCTGCCGAGTCCTTTGATCGTAGAGGGTGAAGTCCGATAGTGTATATCTTCGCCTGGCTGGTAAATTCATCTGAGGTGGCACCTGAGGTCGATTCTCTGTCTGTTTGTTGCACTGTTGCCAGCAAATGTAGATTCAGATAATTATGAACAGTCCTCCAATTAAACTGAAGGTGGTGTTGTGGTGAATTTCGTGGTCTTTCGCATGGTCCGGTAGCTTTTCTCGAGTATGTTGTTCGGTTATCCATTTCCCGATGATTTTCAAATCGCCGTTTATAGTGTTGACCATCACTTGGGGTACTACTGCAGGTTTTGGCGTCTTCCTCGGCCGATTTTGAAGCATTTCGGATATGTTTGTTGCTTATATAAAGGCTGCATTTAGTTCGCTTGAAATGCTACTGTGCGATGTAATGCTCATGGAATCGTGTTTCAGAACACAGTTTGGTTGTAGGGTTGGTATTATTTCCCAACGAATGTAGCCAAATGAACAATTTTTGTATCGTGTTACAAATGACTTTTATTTCCGGTATATATTTATAAGTAATTCTGTTTTACCTTACAAGTTTTCTTTTAATTCATAATCTTAACTTAAATTTAGTTTATTTTCTTCTTTCTTTCTATGTTATTTTGTGTTGTGAATTATTCTTAGTTTACTTGTGTAAATTTAATATTAAAATGTAATGTTTGCTTTCCTCAATGGCGTCCGTCTGTGGAAATTTTCACTTTAAAATTCATGTCGCACTTACATGTGCATTTTGATAGAAAAAAAGACAAAAAAAGGTTGGCTGCAATGATCATCCGATGCTTAAGTTTGGCCTCTTCGGCATTGTCAGATTTGACAACACTCCCCCTGGTAAGGTGGTTTCTGAAACAGGCTTTCCATCGTCGTCAAATCGTCCAACGTCTAGTACGGCTAGCTTTGCCGTAGGTCGAGTGTAAATTCCGGTTGCTGTCATCACCAGTGCGCTTCTTATTTGGCGGTCTTTCCCCGGGATAGTTTTAAGAATAGTACCTTTTGGCCAGGTATTTCTTGGGTTGTTAGGGTCTGCTATGATAACGATGTCTCCCTCTCTGATCGGTTTAGTTGTTGAGAACCATTTCGTATGCCTTGTGAGATCTGGTGTAACGAAGTTACACCTTTCCTACCGCCCCCTCTGCATCCGACCGCAATAACCAACTAACCGCCGCCACCAACCACCACAATAGTTCCACCACCGCCACCGAACGCCAAGAAGATTCCATACATTTATTCATATAATGCATAACCGAATCACCATCACGTGACGTAACACCAACACTGCATACTATTAAATAAATTCCGCCTGCCCCTCCACCCCACACCGCTGATTTGGACTACCAACCACTTCCTAGGACCTAAACCAGAAGAACAGCCAAATTAATGCATCACTCAAAATGAATTACTCATTTGCAAGTATTTTTAACATTTAACTTTATAATTCACAGTCTCTCCTTTCAGTGAAATTCCATAATTAGATGTGAAATTTGCACGGAAAATCAGACTCGATCTCCCAGCCATTGGAAGAAGTTCTATTGCAAATAGAAAACCGGGATAAGAGTTCTCACTCGAAGGTACGCTGCGGGGAATACCAGCAGAAACCTCACAAAGTTTTGAAGCAAAAGTTTTTTGTCAGCTTTCCACTCCGCTGTTGGTCGTGGTGGATCGTTGACCGGCGTTTAGGCCACTCGTTTATTATCGTGGAGCTCTTCCTTTCTAGAGGAATCTCTACTGACCTCCGTTTATTGTCGTGGGGTTGCTGCTCTCGTAAGCTTCTCCATAGACCTAGTTTGGAACTACCAGTTTTTTGTCGTGGCTACTCCTTTTCTTAGGGGTACCATAGACCGAGCCTTGCTCAACCGATTTTTGCCAGCTTTCCACTCCGCTGTTGGTCGTGGTGGATCGTTGACCGGCGTTTAGGCCACTCGTTTATTGTCGTGGAGCTCTTCCTTTCTAGAGGAATCTCTACTGACCTCCGTTTATTGTCGTGGGGTTGCTGCTCTCGTAAGCTTCTCCATAGACCTAGTTTGGAACTACCAGTTTTTTGTCGTGGCTACTCCTTTTCTTAGGGGTACCATAGACCGAGCCTTGCTCAACCGATTTTTGCCAGCTTTCCACTCCGCTGTTGGTCGTGGTGGATCGTTGACCGGCGTTTAGGCCACTTGTTTATTGTCGTGGAGCTCTTGCTTTCTAGAGGAATCTCCACAGACCTAGTATCTAAGGTATCATAGTAAATGAATTGTAATCTTTTATTTTAAGAATATCAATAAGAATATGAAATAAATTGTTAAGAAAATTAAGATCAATAAAGATATTGTTGTTTCGGAGTTCGACACTCTTCAACCCTGAGTTTTTTGCTTTCTTTTGGGAACAACCCTGGACATCCATGAGCTAACCTCAGCCTGAGTATAGACCTTTAGAAGACTCAACCGAACTCCGACCGCCGACCGACCAGGAGCCTTCGAAAGGTACCACCGATTAACCGCCGACCGAACTTGGATCATCAACTTGCTACAACGTACAGCAGTCATGTTCGGAACCGATGAAAACAATAAGGAAGATGACCAGAACATCCTCAAGAATCTCGGCTTTATACATTATATGAAGAAATCCGAGTTAGTCGAGACGTTAGGAACACTAAGTCTGGACACAGACGGGAAAGTGAAGGATCTTCGTCAACGTCTAAGTACCCATCTCAAAAAGGTTCGCTCGCATGGTTCAATGCAAAATCTGTGCGAAAAATGGGAAGACATTGTGGAACAGAGATTAGATGACGACCCGCCCGTAGAGCTTTCATCCACCCAGAAACCGCCAACGCCGAAGGAACCCACCGACCTGGAATCTAGCAACACAGAAGGGAGACCCGTTTCCCCAATATGTATAGAAAAACGCTTTGAAGTCCCACCGCTCACACCGCCGATCCAGCAACCGAACAAGACTATGAAACCGGCCGACCTGCCCGTTGTCGACACGCACCTCGAACCTAGCCGTAACCAGAGTACGTCGACCGAACGTGAAAATCACCAGCACGAACCAGGACAGCAACTCCCCCCTCCAAACCTCCCCTCGAACCGGCTCACCTTAAGCTACGAAGCTGAGTTAATGAACATAGTCCGTAAGTGGGGATTGAGGTTCGATTCATCTGGGAATCCTCTTGAATTTCTAGAGAGGTTATCCAAATTGACGCAGTGCTATAACATTCCTCCAAACGATGTGTTACGGACATTACCGGAAATATTCCGAGGAACCGCCTTGCAATGGTTTAGGATAAAGAGGGATAGTCTATCCACCTGGGAAGATTTTCGAGAAGCCTTCGTCAGTCATTTTCTACCCGCCCGATACCTGCACAAGTTGGAAGAGGAGATAATAAGGAAACACCAGGGGCCGCGAGAAAAGGCCAAGGAATACATCTTATCCGCCCAGTACTTATTGCACCAGCACCCACGCATGTCGGCAACCGAAAATATCGACCGGATTTTTGACAACATGAGGCCGGAATACCGGTTTTATATACGTCGCAAAGACTTCGATACCCTAGATGAGCTGGTTCACTTAGCTGAAGAGTTTGAAGCTATAAAAAGTGACGACCGCAACTCATGTCCGATATCCATAGCCACCGGCCAGTATCCCCCAGCAAACCGACTACCGCCGCCACCAGCACCGTACGGCCGCGATACGCACTGCTGGAATTGCAAACAGCGGGGCCATCGTAAGGAAGCATGCCACCGACCGTTCCGGATGTTCTGCTCGTTCTGCGGAGAAGACGGCAGACTAACCAAGGATTGCCCATGCCACCGAAAAGCCGTAGCTGTAGTGAACGCCCCGACCGAACAAGACCCCCGATTTTTCGTCCCTCTCAGAGTGGGAAACCAAGAATACCAGGCTCTGGTCGACACAGGTTCGACCACAACTTTTGTCGGACAGCCGTTAAGACAAGTATTCCGAGAGCTAGGATTTCCTATGCGGGAGTGTCACCAGATCATTCATATGGCGAATGGAGCCCCTGTGGCAACAATCGAGCATTACACCGCTACCTTCTTACTGGGCGAAACTTCTTTGACCGCCGAAGTGACGTATCTTCCTTCTCTCGCCGAGGATGCAGTGTTGGGAATGCTTCTACTGAACAACGCACGTTTGCAAATATTCATGGGAGGCAAACCACTCTCTGGCAAGCAACCGTTGCCGTCCGATGTCACCAATAGCCTCATAACCACCGTGCACGCAATTCGAGTTCCGTACCAGAGGTCAAGTAGTACCAGTTGTTATTCCACCTCTAACCGAAGAAAGTACCAGCCGAAGTTAATTGCACCGCCCCAGCCGCCGTTTATTTTTCCGATGGATGCCGGACCAGCCTTGGTAAGAAAAAGGAATTTCCCGAAATCAAACCGTTTGACTTTGGCCGAGCGTGTCGCTCACAATATTCCCGCACCTGCACCTCAGGTCAAGAAAGTGAAGCCACCACACCGCCGCTGCCGCCAAAGCACAAGTCAGTCTGTCACTGACCCTAGAATGCAACAGCCGACCGAACCACGTAAAATAAAGCCGTCAACCAGAAGCCAACGCTCAGCCGTATTTCACCGAACAAAGTGTCGAAGGAGCCCCGTCAACACTCCGAACCATGATTCGGAAGCCAGTCAGCCGATTTTACCAAAGCCTCCACCTGCAGTAGGCTTAGGGAAGGTGCGCATGCGGCACAAAAAGGCCGAAAGAACTTTACAATCTCGTAACCGACCAGCCGAAGAACCGACTCGAAACTTTCCGCTTCCGATCCGACCCGAAAGGAGCCAACACTTCAGCAGAGTATTGTACCCATTCAGAGGCATCAGGTTGAGAGGGAGCCGACACTACCGGACGTTCAGCATTCAACGCCCGTGGGGCCGAATCAACGTGCGAATGAATCGAAAAGGTACTCACGCTGAGCTGCGATTCAAGGGGCAGCGAAAAACCATCGAAGTCGAACTAGACTAGAAGTTAAGAAGAAGAAGGAAGACCGAGCTCACAATGAATTTTTTTACGTTTTTCTTTTCGTATTCAATACGTTTTTCTTAAGTTTATATTGATCGAACTATTTATAAACCTGTTTTTTTTACTCAATGTTAAGTTGAATTAAAAAAAAAAAACAAAAAAAAAAAAGATATTTACAGCCACCACTTACGACGAGAAAGTCCTCGTCCCGTAAGCAAGGGGGGAATGTAACGAAGTTACACCTTTCCTACCGCCCCCTCTGCATCCGACCGCAATAACCAACTAACCGCCGCCACCAACCACCACAATAGTTCCACCACCGCCACCGAACGCCAAGAAGATTCCATACATCTATATATATAAAAATCAATTTAATTTTTGTGTGTGACCTTATTTCTAGAGTTAGGATGGGTGGATTTTTATATATATTCTTTTAAATGAAACGGACCATAATGTAGATGGTTTAGAAGAAAAAAAATGTTAAAACCGTCAAGCTGATTTTTTTGTAGCCCATTTATAAGATTTGTTCCACTGTAAATGAATATTTATTCGTAGTATTTATTGGAATTTATTTCAATAAAATTTATTTGATTTTTCATATTTCAAAATAAAAAAAAAAATAAAACATAAGAGAGAGCTAGAGTACGTTTTCAACAAACTGTTGGATACCCTATTCCCTATATTTTTGTATGTGTATGTGTGTGCCTCCCGCAGCCAGCCGCTGTTCCAGTTTCAGAAACACAATTCTTCTTTAGCAGACAGGAAAAAATTCAATAACATTAATTTTGTGTGACCCATATTCAATAACTGCTGGCGTAATAAAAAAGGCGTGGCACAACGCCTAAATTTGAGACTTTTTACTGCCAGGGCAATTACTATGAGCTCAGTGACATTCAACTTTAAGCTTGCAGATCGATTTGAACATATCGTACATACATACATACATACATACAGTAAGTAAATTATCTTTAATAATAGTGTATTGTCTTTTTTTATGGCAAGTATTGGTTTCGTGCAGAAAAAAAGAATCGAGGTTTTAATCAAACATGACATTACGATGAAGAAGAAGCCCAAAAAAGTGGTTTTCGCCATACCGTACGTCGGTCTGTCTTTGCGGGTGTGCGTCTGTGCGCTTTTTCACGTCCAGCCACAGCCTAAACGGCTTGACGGATTTTCTTCAAACTTGGTATATAGCAGTTTGAAGAAAAACGGTTGCTGAGGTTTTTACTTGCGATTATAGGCAAGTTATGCATTCGTATAAAAAAAAATTTATTTCGTTTTAGCCCGGCTCTAAATGGTATCTTTCAAGTAACGGTTTTTTTAATTTTCTCGAAAACGGCTTAAACGATTTATATTTAGATCTTTCAAGTAACGGTTTTTTGAATTTTCTCGAAAACGGCTCAAACGATTTTAGATTAAACTCAAAATTTAGATAACCTTAAGCAATTCTAACAAAACTGGGTTTTTCTTTGGCTCAAATGGTCGTAACGAAAATCAGGTTTAAATGGCTTTTTTTCAAATGGCCATAAGTTCGCAACGGCTTGATTGCATTGACTCAAACTTTGTTTGTTATTGTTCTTTATAGTGTTCTATAGGATGGCTTTGTAAATTTTTTAGTGAAGCATTTCTAAATGGTAGCTCCCATACAACGAGCCGTTCAGTCTCAGCCAACTTTTTTGGTTTTTTCTAATTTGCTCAAAAACGGCTTTAACGATTTTGATTAAACTGTGTGTGTTATATTCTTTTAGTGTTCTTAATAGAACTGCGTTTTAAGTTTTTGCAAAAAATGTTAATAACGCAGATCTGGTCTTAACGTCTTTTTTTTCAAATGGCCATAAGTTGTCAACGGTTGTATCGAATTCAAACAAACTTTGTTTGGTATAGTTCCTTTCAACTCTGTATCAGATGACATTGCATTTTTGTCCGTTATTCTTTTTTAAATGGTGGCTCCCATACAAAAAGCCACTAGGTTTTGGCCAAATTATATAGTTTTTTCTAATTTAATAAAAAAAAAAAATTCCGCCCATTTTTATTAAACTTTGTAGGTAATATATATACATAAAATGTTTTGATGAAAACTGCAATTAAGTTTTTGGCTACAAATGATAATAACGGAAATTTTTTTAAACAATTTTATTAATTCGGCCATAAACGGACATTATATCATTTATAGCACCAAAAAGATGATATCTAAATTTTAAATGGGACGTACCGTTATAAGACTTTACCTGAAAAATCTATTCCGAACAAAACATAAAGTTTTCACAGAAAACATTATTCAGAATGTTTTATCAAAATCTTCGGAGCCGTTTTTGATAAAAATCAATTTTCCCGTATCGTATGGCAGGTACCGTTAGTTTTAGAGCTAGAATGCTAATTCCGAAAACCCCTCTGTAGGACGTCATAATAATACGATGTACCAAGTTTGAAGCAAATCGGTCCAGCCGTTAAGGCTGTAGGTGCCGATACAGACGAATGGACAGACAGACAGAATTGTCGGTCCCACTTTTTTCGACTTCTCAATCATGTTTGATTGTTAGATTATTTTTTTTACGAATGCATAACTTGCCTTATAGTAAAAATGTGAAAAGTAAGTGCGTTTATTTGTAAGGCTTGCGCTCCTAAGCTACTTAACCGTTTTTAAAATTCTTTAATTAAAAGAAAGCTATACATTATCTGTGAGTTACATAGGCTATACATTTCTTTAGTCTCAACTTTCAACTAGAGATCCTTATGAAAATTGACATAATGAGACCCAAGGTATCAAAAGTATTCCTTTAGAAGTCAATAATTGAAATGCGCTGGAATTTTTACATGTGAATATACATTAACTGCAAGTTCGTCGGAAAAAAAAGTTTGAACGATGATAGCGAGGACCAAAAAAGTTGGTCAAGAAAATCTGTCCGTCTGTCTGTATTATTTGTTTGCCTTTCCGTCTGACTATATGCATGTACCTAAAGACACCTATACAAAAGCCCAAACGGGTGTGCTTAATTCTTTCAAACTAGGTATATCGAGTTTTTAAGATATTGTACAGAAGGGAAATTGATTTTTTTGCAGCTCGAAATCTAACGGTATCTGCAACTATAGTTGTGTTGAAGCTCACTTTTTCTCGAAAATGACTCAAACGATTTTGATTAGTTTAGCTTTTTATATATGACCGTATGACCTATCAAATGGCTGGAAACAAAGTTACTAAGAATTGCTAAGAACGGTACCTTCCATAGGATGGTTTTTTTTTGCTTTCGGCTTTTTCGAAGACGGTTTAACCGATTCTGTCGGAAATTTACACATACATATATATAGGTTAAAGTAGCTTAATTAATACCTAAGTACTACATTCCTATATTTTTAATAAATATTTTTTCGTTTTTTCAAAAACATTTCTCTTCATAATTTAATATTTTGAAAACAGATCATTAACTTTTTCAAAAATAATAAGTAGTTATATGTTAAATGCAGAATACCTATGTATTGGGGGAATTTAATTTCTTTTTGAAAAATGTTCTCCAAAAAATGTTTTTATTCTAAGAATAAATTTTGATAATTTTACTACCATACATTGAAATTCATCCAAAGAATAAGAGTTTCGAAAAATAAATTTTTTTTCAAAATCTCAAGCCAAGACCAATGTGTTACGGTAAGATTTACCGCAACAAAAATCATTCTTTTGGTTCTTAAAACCTGGTCAAATCGTGCGCTTTTGGCACGGTTCAACTCTCGATATTTGTTTCCGCTCCATCCTATCCATTCCTATTTTTCGACCCACATTTTGAGTCCGTTGTCCTCTGGGAGTTTTGAGAGTGACTCAGAGAGGATAACTAAGCAGGTTATTTTCCATCGGGTTGAGCCAGCGGACGAGCTGGAGACTTGCCCGCAACGTATTCTAATGTAATCGTGCTGAGCCAGCGGATGAGCTGGAGACTCACACGCATCAGTCTATCGTGTTGAGCCAGCGGACGGGCTGGAGACTCGCACGCATAGTGAAGAAAGTGATGAAGCTTTCCAACGAGTTCGAAAGAGGAGCCCACAACAACACAACAAAGTGTGAATTATAGTCACACCACCGTAAATTTAGAATGGCCGAGTGCCCACCGTAAAGTGTCTGATATCAAAGAAAGATAGCAATGATGTGTTTTTCTCCGTAAATATTATCTGCGCGAAGGTCTATGGAATTTAGATTATTCTTGTTTATAATTCCCACCATTTTAGTTGGAAAATGGTTAGGATTCTCTCCAACAAAAATATTCTTCTCATAGTAATTAGTTTGGGCCGGTTTGGGCTGGGGACTTTGCGCGTGGTGTCGTAGTTTTTCACTTGCCTTTTAAAATTAAATATAATTGACGGTATACGGCTGAACACGTCCACTGAGCCTACGAGGATCGCATCCTCAACGCATAGGATCGCGTGCAATGGTTTCACCGCTCTCAGTCGCACGTCTCTGCATAGATGGGCGAGATGCTGCTGCATGACTGAGACAAGAACACCACCACGCAAAAGATCCGAAGAGGATGGCTATATGGTCGGGGCGAAGTGGACAAGCCAAGCCTCCATTTTGGATGACAATTCAATTTTGGATTTTTAAAAAAAAAGGAAGAAATTTTTGAGATAGTTAAAAAGAGAAGTGAAAAACTATACCGAGAAAATTTTAAGCGGAAATTAGAAGAAAACTTTGAGAATAAAGAAGAAAATCATTTGAGGAAATCTCGATTTCAATTTGGGAAAAGCCTTGAGAAGGATATCTTGGTTGGAGGATTTGCAAAAGCTAAGTATTTTGTGTCTGGTTGTGACCAGAATTTTAGCTTGAATTTTGTTCGTTTAAATTGCGTAAATTTGTTTTTATTTGTGACCCTGTGTGGGGCAAATAAGTTGTTGATAAAGTAGGCCTTCGCTGATTATTCGTTTTCTCCCAAGATTGTGGGACCCGTGACCTTTGTTCTATACCATTGTGATCTTTCTTTGTGTCCATTTGACACACCCCTTTGTTTGCTTTTTTTTATTATTTGCTTCTATTTTATTTTCGAGAATTAGTCTTCTGCTAATCTCGAAAAACTATTGTTCTTGCTTTTTTTTTTATCGAAAAGACTCTGGGTTTTTATCCCGGCATTTGCCACGGTTTCCCAGACCAATAACTATCAATAAAAGATTCTAACTTCCCATTGGGAATAATAATTCTGTAGTTCAATTCTTTACAATTGAAGACATTTTTCAGATTTATATTGGTAAGGCAAACTACCATAAAAGTTTCCTGGCGCCCACCCTGTAACATAAATATACTTATATTTACGTTCCACTCCCCGGTAATTCAATCAAATATTCTTTTCATTCGAGCATCTCTTTTAATTCCTACAATAAAATATAACTACACACGATCGCTTTGATTAAATATCTTTTTTTTATTCGACGAATCCCCCTTGCTGACTAGCCGGTGAAAATTGCATATCATTGCATTTGTTGTTGCAATATTTCTTTTTATCAATTCTCCCTCTCGTTTGTTTTGACATTCCGTCATACTCGAAATTTCTCTGCGCGGTGCCGGTTGCACATTTGTTTACCTACTCGTTGTTCTTCTTAATAATTAATTAATATTGGATTCGATTTAATCCAACGTTACGCGGTCTATTTGTTTCGTCTAAATAATTCTTTTCATCGTAAAGTAATTTAAATTCGGTTTATATTTTTAAAAGAAATAATTTTGCAACAAATTGGCGCCCAACGTGGGGCAGCGGTCGTTTTTTGGAGAAATTAGTGTTCGTGTGTGACTGAGTATTGTTCTGTAGTCGTTCTGTTTAATATATTTAAAAAAAAAAAAAAATTCTAACACAGTGTTTCTTTTGATATAGGTAGAAGTGAAGTGATTTGTTCGGAAATTTCTACAATCCACTTGGCAGCAACATACCCACCCCTTCATCATCCATTCATCATCAGAAACCAGTTTCAATCAGCAAGTACCTATAATATTAAATAGTGCATTCATATCATAGATTAGGTATCAGTAGATTGCAATTTTTTTTTCTTGTTTGTTGTTGGCCTTGAATATTTGATTCAATCATAGCCAGGGCCGGCGCGATTTCAAATTTAGTAGTGTAGTAGTATTTTTTTTCGTTTAGTAATTTTTTTTAGAGTACCTACTAAGTTAATTTTTTTTATTATCAAGATTCTTTTAATATTTTGTTTTTACTGTGTTATTTTCATTTCTTTTCATTGCCGTTTATTTTATATTTGATTATTTCTGAATTTATTTTGTTTTTTTTATTTGGTTTAACATTTTTATTTTAAATTTACCTACATATTTTTTTTATTCGTGTGAAATCTTTTTAGTTTTTTTTGTTCTACTTCGTTTTATAAGGTTTCTAACCCAGATTTTTGCTTACGTTTTTTTTTAAAGGTGACTTAGTGATTTTTAGTTTTTTTTAGGACTATTTTTTTTTTGTTGTTGTTTTGTAAATTTCTTTTAATATGGAGGTTAATAGGTTAGCGCAAGACGAGCTTGCTTATGAGATGGAGTGGAGGGGATTAGAGGTAGGACCCGTAGACGATATGAGGAAAGCGCTTCGGGTCGCGCTTAAATTAGAACGTAGGAAATCTTTTGTAGCTCCAGCTTACCCATTTAGTTTTGAGGAAGACCGAAAAGCGGTCGAGGAAAAGTTGTTAGAAATAGGAAAACTTTTGGAAAACCCTCCTAGGTCTGAAACATCAAGAGAATATTTGAAGATTTTAGCTAAAGTAGAATGGGGATTAGGTAGATTAGATAGGTCTATTCCTGAAAATGCCAACGAGGATAAGAGCAAGCAGGCTCTTAAAAATAAATTAGTGATGGCAATGGGCCAGTTAGAGGGTGATGAGGAAGATGAAAATGAAGAGGACAGAGAACAGGAATTTAACAATGATCAGGGAAAGCAGAATATTTCGGAGGTTGAAAATCAGCGTTCAGCTGAACCTCAAAATAGCAGGTCGGTAAATACTCCTGCCAGTATATCGACGGGCATAGAAGTAGAAGTTAATAACGTGGAGGTTAATAGGGATAGTTTGAGAAGAGGTAGTCAGATTGTAGAAAGAGTTTTGATTCATCAGGAGCGATTTGAAAACCTGTCGAAATGGGATGTTAAATTCACTGGCGAGCGCTGTGGTGCCTCAGTGAACGCGTTTTTAGAAAGAGTAGAAGAGATCCGTAGTGCGCGGGGTGTGACGGAATCTCAATTGTTCAGAGCAGCAGTAGATTTATTTGTAGGGAAAGCACTGATTTGGTATAGGGCAATTAGGGTTTCGGTAAATTCGTGGCAAGAACTTACCAGAGAGTTGAAGCTGGAGTTCTTACCACCGAATTATGACGATTCGTTGTTAGATGAGATCAGGCGTCGCACACAAGGCAAGGATGAGTCCATCGGTGTCTATGTGGCGACGATGCAGAATTTGTTCGGTAGGCTTTCTGAGGAGATATCAGAACGGAGGAAGCTGTCAATGATTCAGCGGAACTTGACACCTTTCTACCAGACGCAACTTGGTTTGGCTAAACCAAATTGCGTTTCTGATTTAGTAACGTTAGGTCGAGATTTAGAGGCAGTTAGGGCTAACGTGGAATCTTATGTTCCACCCCCCAGTGTTAGGAATAGGACGTTGCTAGAACCCGATCTAGCATACGTAGGTTTAGAAACTCCAACAGTTTCGGTTGTTACTGAGAGCAACCAAACTGATCGACAGGCCCCCATCTCAAATCAGCCGCAGATAAGGAACCAAAATCCATTCTCTAGGAACTCCCAAGTTGGTAGTAGAAGATCTGACCCTGTTGTTAGGTGTTTTAATTGCAATGGTGAAGGCCATCTTGCAAATAGGTGTTCCGCTCCTAGGCGTTGTTATGGTTGTGGTAGAGTTGGAGTTACTCGAAGTAACTGTCAACAGTGTTCGGGGAATATGGGCCGAAATAATAATTCGGGAAATGTGAGACGCACTCTCGGGTCAGTAGGACGAGAGCGTCGTTAAAATCTTTTAGGTTGCCTACTGGTAACCAGTCGGCAATTCATTTGGGTTTCACACTAGAGCAGAGTGGTACAGATCAACGGCCATATTTAGGCGTTGAAATTTTTGGCATCAAAATGTTAGGGCTTTTAGATTCAGGTGCTTCACGCACAATTATTTGTAGGGACGGGTGGGAAATTCTGAAAGATTTAGGTTTAGAGTTAGGCAAAACTATCATAGATAAAGTTACATTAGCGGATGGTGCAGGTATAGGAGTAGAGGGAGTTATATCACTTCCAATTAGGGTTAAAGAGAAAGTAGTTTTAGGAGAGTGTCTAGTTATTCCCCGCCTTCCTCATAGGTTGATTTTAGGAGCAGATTTTTGGGCTCTATCGGGTGTGGTCCCGGATCTAAAATCGAGGGAATGGACGTTTTCGAACCAAAGCTCTTTGGCTTCGATGTCCGTGGCGGAACATTTAACGGAATTGACAGAGACACAACAAAAAGAGTTAGATAGTTGTTTAGAAAAACTTTTTAAAGAAATGCCAGAGGGGTTAGGGTGCACACAGATGGTGTCGCACAAAATTAGAACAAAAGCTGAGCCGATTAAACAGCGGTACTATCCGGTGTCGCCAGCTATTCAGAAGTTTATAGATAGGGAATTAGAAGAGATGCTCCGAGACGGAGTCATTGAAAAATCTGACAGTCCATGGGCTTCACCCATTGTCATGATTAAAAAGAAAGATGGCACGTATAGGTTTTGTGTAGATTATAGGAAGTTGAATGAGGTAACAGATAGGGACGCATACCCCCTCCCATATATTACGGCCATCTTAGATAAGTTGAATAACGCTAGGTTTTTGAGTTCGCTGGATATTAAATCCGCATATTGGCAGATTCCAGTTGAGAAGGATTCGCAGAAGTATACTGCATTTACAGTTCCAGGTAGGGGACTATTCCATTTTTTGAGAATGCCGTTCGGTTTGCATAATGCACCCGCAACTTGGCAACGTTTTATAGATACGGTCCTTGGACCTGAGTTAGAGCCATATGTCTTCGTCTATCTCGATGACATCATCATCGTGACAGACACTTTCGAGAAGCATATGGAAATTTTGAATGAGGTTTTTGATAGATTAATAAAGGCAGGTTTAAAAGTAGGTAGGGAAAAGTGTCATTTTGTTAGGCCTTCTCTAAAATTTTTGGGCTATGTTGTTGACAGAAACGGTCTCCACATGGACCCAGAAAAAATAGAGAGTATGTTAGGAATTCCATCACCTAAAAATGTGAAGGAAGTTAGGAGCTTCATCGGCACGGTATCCTGGTATAGGAGATTCATTCCAAACTTTGCTAGTTTGGTGAAACCGTTGTCTGAATTGACGAAGAAGAATAGAAAATTTGATTGGAGTAGGGAATGTGAGGAGAGCTTTAGAAAAGCTAAAGAATGTTTGGTAGCGGCACCCATTCTAACGTGCCCGGATTTCACGAAGCCATTTGTCGTTCAGACGGATGCTTCGGACTTTGGGATTGGTGCGGTTCTTAGCCAAAATTTTGACGATGGTGAGAAAGTGATTTGCTATTTGAGCAGATCACTAAATCGTTGCGAGCGTAACTATTCGACCACAGAAAAAGAGTGCTTGGCTGTTCTGTGGGCGATAGAAAAGTTACGGCCATATTTAGAGGGTGTGAAATTCACGGTTATTACCGATCACTATTCTCTGATATGGCTGAGCAAGTTGAAAGACCCAGCAGGTCGGCTGGCACGATGGGCTGTACGTATGCAGCAGTTCGATTTCAACATTGTTCACCGCAAAGGGAAGGATCATGTAGTGCCAGATATGCTCTCTAGGAGCGTACCAGTTTTATCTGGGATTTCAGAGCCTACAAAAGATCCTTGGATAGAAAAGATGATAGGAGAGGTGGAAAAGAAACCATTGTCTTTTCCAGCCTGGAGAGTAGAACAGGGAAAATTGTTTAAGTTTGTTAAGGCAAATCATGTAGTAGTTCATGATAGTAATAGTGAGTGGAAGTTAGTAGTAGCAAAGAATGATAGAAAAAAGATCTTAGAAGAAAATCACGACCATCCGTTAGCAGGGCATATGGGGGTTAAGAAAACTTTTTGTAGGATAGGAGATACATTTTATTGGCCAAAAATGAGGTCAGATATAACTAGGTATGTTAGGAACTGTAAAATATGCCAAAGTGTGAAACCTATTAATGAAAAACCAGCTGGGTTGATGACGGAGAGGAAAGGGGTAACCGATCCGTGGGAGATGATTTGCATTGATTTGGTAGGTCCACTTCCGAAATCGAGTAGGGGTTTTGTCTACATTCTAACGGTCGTCGATTACTTTACCAAATTTCCATTGTTGTTCCCGTTGAGATCTGCAACGGCGAAGTCTGTTTGTAAGGAGTTGGAAGACAATGTCTTCTTGTTGTTTGGTGTTCCAAAATGTGTTGTTTGTGATAACGGTCCACAGTTCAAGAGTAGAGAACTGAAGTCTTTGTGTGACAGCTATGGTTCCACAATTAGGTTTACGGCGAATTACCATCCTCAGGCTAATCCGTCAGAACGGATTAACCAAATCATAAAAAATACTCTTAGGGCGTACGTTTCGGAAAACCATAGGTCTTGGGATGCACAGTTAGCAAAGGTGGCGTGTTGTATACGCACGTCACATCACGAAGTTTTAGGCGTGTCGCCTTACTACGCGAATTTTGGTCGAGGGATGGTGACTTTTGGCAAACCCTTAACCACCATTCCGGATGTTAGGAATGATAGTACGGATGACACTAGGGAAAGGTTTAGGTTGCTTAGGGAAGAAATAGGGAAAAAGTTAGAGTCAGCATCCAAGATGGCGGCGAAAAGGTACAACCTTAGACGAAGGGATGTACAGTATCTTCCAAACGAATTGGTTTGGCGACGTAATTTCAGTTTGTCTGATGCAGCAAACTACTACACGGCAAAATTAGCGCCTAAATTTTTAGGTCCGTTTCTTATTAAGAAACGCGTGTCTCCATGGACGTACGAGCTCAAGGACGAAAAAGGTACCTTTCGAGGAACCTGGAACGTCAAAGATCTGAAGCCGTACTACAACGATTCCTCGGAAAACTCCGATACTTAGTCGCGTAGCAAGGACTAGCTGCGCTAAGAGTTACTGAGAGCTTCACAGCTCTGTGATGTGTAATTAACTCTCGCCCAGAGCGATTGAAATGTAGATGTGTTGTGCTGTAGTGTATTCCATTTGGTTGTGTTGTTTACCTCTCTTTTTATCCTTTTTACTTCGCTTTCTTATCTGAAAGCCAATTTTCTTCTTTGGTAGGTAAGGGTGGAATTTGTTACGGTAAGATTTACCGCAACAAAAATCATTCTTTTGGTTCTTAAAACCTGGTCAAATCGTGCGCTTTTGGCACGGTTCAACTCTCGATATTTGTTTCCGCTCCATCCTATCCATTCCTATTTTTCGACCCACATTTTGAGTCCGTTGTCCTCTGGGAGTTTTGAGAGTGACTCAGAGAGGATAACTAAGCAGGTTATTTTCCATCGGGTTGAGCCAGCGGACGAGCTGGAGACTTGCCCGCAACGTATTCTAATGTAATCGTGCTGAGCCAGCGGATGAGCTGGAGACTCACACGCATCAGTCTATCGTGTTGAGCCAGCGGACGGGCTGGAGACTCGCACGCATAGTGAAGAAAGTGATGAAGCTTTCCAACGAGTTCGAAAGAGGAGCCCACAACAACACAACAAAGTGTGAATTATAGTCACACCACCGTAAATTTAGAATGGCCGAGTGCCCACCGTAAAGTGTCTGATATCAAAGAAAGATAGCAATGATGTGTTTTTCTCCGTAAATATTATCTGCGCGAAGGTCTATGGAATTTAGATTATTCTTGTTTATAATTCCCACCATTTTAGTTGGAAAATGGTTAGGATTCTCTCCAACAAAAATATTCTTCTCATAGTAATTAGTTTGGGCCGGTTTGGGCTGGGGACTTTGCGCGTGGTGTCGTAGTTTTTCACTTGCCTTTTAAAATTAAATATAATTGACGGTATACGGCTGAACACGTCCACTGAGCCTACGAGGATCGCATCCTCAACGCATAGGATCGCGTGCAATGGTTTCACCGCTCTCAGTCGCACGTCTCTGCATAGATGGGCGAGATGCTGCTGCATGACTGAGACAAGAACACCACCACGCAAAAGATCCGAAGAGGATGGCTATATGGTCGGGGCGAAGTGGACAAGCCAAGCCTCCATTTTGGATGACAATTCAATTTTGGATTTTTAAAAAAAAAGGAAGAAATTTTTGAGATAGTTAAAAAGAGAAGTGAAAAACTATACCGAGAAAATTTTAAGCGGAAATTAGAAGAAAACTTTGAGAATAAAGAAGAAAATCATTTGAGGAAATCTCGATTTCAATTTGGGAAAAGCCTTGAGAAGGATATCTTGGTTGGAGGATTTGCAAAAGCTAAGTATTTTGTGTCTGGTTGTGACCAGAATTTTAGCTTGAATTTTGTTCGTTTAAATTGCGTAAATTTGTTTTTATTTGTGACCCTGTGTGGGGCAAATAAGTTGTTGATAAAGTAGGCCTTCGCTGATTATTCGTTTTCTCCCAAGATTGTGGGACCCGTGACCTTTGTTCTATACCATTGTGATCTTTCTTTGTGTCCATTTGACACACCCCTTTGTTTGCTTTTTTTTATTATTTGCTTCTATTTTATTTTCGAGAATTAGTCTTCTGCTAATCTCGAAAAACTATTGTTCTTGCTTTTTTTTTTATCGAAAAGACTCTGGGTTTTTATCCCGGCATTTGCCACGGTTTCCCAGACCAATAACTATCAATAAAAGATTCTAACTTCCCATTGGGAATAATAATTCTGTAGTTCAATTCTTTACAATTGAAGACATTTTTCAGATTTATATTGGTAAGGCAAACTACCATAAAAGTTTCCTGGCGCCCACCCTGTAACATAAATATACTTATATTTACGTTCCACTCCCCGGTAATTCAATCAAATATTCTTTTCATTCGAGCATCTCTTTTAATTCCTACAATAAAATATAACTACACACGATCGCTTTGATTAAATATCTTTTTTTTATTCGACGAATCCCCCTTGCTGACTAGCCGGTGAAAATTGCATATCATTGCATTTGTTGTTGCAATATTTCTTTTTATCAATTCTCCCTCTCGTTTGTTTTGACATTCCGTCATACTCGAAATTTCTCTGCGCGGTGCCGGTTGCACATTTGTTTACCTACTCGTTGTTCTTCTTAATAATTAATTAATATTGGATTCGATTTAATCCAACGTTACGCGGTCTATTTGTTTCGTCTAAATAATTCTTTTCATCGTAAAGTAATTTAAATTCGGTTTATATTTTTAAAAGAAATAATTTTGCAAATTATTAAAGCAAGTTGGTGCGATCCAGTAGTGGACTTTATTTTTAAAAATTACTATGGCGAAGGCCAACCCTGTATTTGCCGCGAGCGAAGCCGCGGGTGAAAGCTAGTTTATTCATATAATGCATAACCGAATCACCATCACGTGACGTAACACCAACACTGCATACTATTAAATAAATTCCGCCTGCCCCTCCACCCCGCACCGCTGATTTGGACTACCAACCACTTCCTAGGACCTAAACCAGAAGAACAGCCAAATTAATGCATCACTCAAAATGAATTACTCATTTGCAAGTATTTTTAACATTTAACTTTATAATTCACAGTCCCTCCTTTCAGTGAAATTCCATAATTAGATGTGAAATTTGCACGGAAAATCAGACTCGATCTCCCAGCCATTGGAAGAAGTTCTATTGCAAATAGAAAACCGGGATAAGAGTTCTCACTCGAAGGTACGCTGCGGGGAATACCAGCAGAAACCTCACAAAGTTTTGAAGCAAAAGTTTTTTGTCAGCTTTCCACTCCGCTGTTGGTCGTGGTGGATCGTTGACCGGCGTTTAGGCCACTCGTTTATTGTCGTGGAGCTCTTCCTTTCTAGAGGAATCTCTACTGACCTCCGTTTATTGTCGTGGGGTTGCTGCTCTCGTAAGCTTCTCCATAGACCTAGTTTGGAACTACCAGTTTTTTGTCGTGGCTACTCCTTTTCTTAGGGGTACCATAGACCGAGCCTTGCTCAACCGATTTTTGCCAGCTTTCCACTCCGCTGTTGGTCGTGGTGGATCGTTGACCGGCGTTTAGGCCACTCGTTTATTGTCGTGGAGCTCTTCCTTTCTAGAGGAATCTCTACTGACCTCCGTTTATTGTCGTGGGGTTGCTGCTCTCGTAAGCTTCCCCATAGACCTAGTTTGAAACTACCAGTTTTTTGTCGTGGCTACTCCTTTTCTTAGGGGTACCATAGACCGAGCCTTGCTCAACCGATTTTTGCCAGCTTTCCACTCCGCTGTTGGTCGTGGTGGATCGTTGACCGGCGTTTAGGCCACTCGTTTATTGTCGTGGAGCTCTTCCTTTCTAGAGGAATCTCTACTGACCTCCGTTTATTGTCGTGGGGTTGCTGCTCTCGTAAGCTTCCCCATAGACCTAGTTTGAAACTACCAGTTTTTTGTCGTGGCTACTCCTTTTCTTAGGGGTACCATAGACTGAGCCTTGCTCAACCGATTTTTGCCAGCTTTCCACTCCGCTGTTGGTCGTGGTGGATCGTTGACCGGCGCTTAGGCCACTTGTTTATTGTCGTGGAGCTCTTGCTTTCTAGAGGAATCTCCACAGACCTAGTATCTAAGGTATCATAGTAAATGAATTGTAATCTTTTATTTTAAGAATATCAATAAGAGTATGAAATAAATTGTTAAGAAAATTAAGATCAATAAAGATATTGTTGTTTCGGAGTTCGACACACTTCAACCCTGAGTTTTTTGCTTTCTTTTGGGAACAACCCTGGACATCCATGAGCTAACCTCAGCCTCAGCATCACACTGGTAAGTACTCACTGATCCATCGTCGCCAGAAACGATTCGCGAACTGTGAACTGATCAACCAGTTTCTCTTGAGTAGAACACCATCGTCGATAAGCTCTCCAAATATTTTTCACCGTTTGAAGAGTCCAAGAGGTGGTGTTTGGGAGTGAAGGCTTCTTCATTAAAACCACCTAAAGGAACGTAAGTTAAAGGCCTAGTGTTAATATTTCTCCCTACCTCTGACAGCATAGTTAACAAAAGTTCATCTGATGGGTTTCGTGTTGGTGTTATGAAACTTAAAGTTCTCTTCACGGACCTAATCAACCTCTCCCAGCTGCCACCCATATGTGGTGAAGATGGTGGGATAAATTTCCACTGTAGATTAGGTCCCGTTAACTTGTTTGCAAGTTTATCTTGGTCGATCTGCTCCATGGCCTCTTTCAACTCATTGCTGGCACCGCGAAAATTTGTCCCATTGTCGCTGTTAATCTCTAAGGGCCAACCTCTTCGACCTATGAACCTCTTAAATGTCATAATACATGAATCTCTACTGAGTGAGTGTGCCACCTCTATATGACTGCGCGTATCGTCATACATGTGATGAGAACCCCCCCACCGTTTTTCTGAAGGTCTACTCACTGTGACGAGCATTGAGCCAAAGTAGTCGATTCCAAAAAACGAGAAGGGCTTGGTGAATGAGTGCAGCCTTGCTGATGGTAAGTCACCTATTATTGGCGGTTTGGGAATGCACTTCATATTCTTGCAAAACTGACAGTTCTTTCTTTTTAGTTTTGCTAGAAGATTTCGAAGTCTTCGTATGAAATACTTCTGCCGCAGCTCGTTGATTTGATGACCGTTTGGTCGTTATGATGGCAAAATCTTTCGTGGCAGGATAGGATGATTAGCTCAGTTATATGATGTTGGTCTGGTAGAATTATTGGGCGTTTAGTATTAAGTGGTATCCCATACGCTACATCGATTCTACCTTTAACCCTCATAACAGAGTTTTCATCTAGGTATGGCGTAAGTTTATAGATTGCACTTGTGCGTTCGACTTCTACTTGTTTGCCGTTTTGATTTGATGTGAGCAGTAAGATTTCTTCGGGAAAGACTTCAATTTGACAAATTTTAAATAAATAATTTTCAGCTTTATTAAGATCAAGCTAAATTAAAATTTGTTCAGTCTCTATTTTTAATCTTTTGCTTCTGAGTTTCCTGACATACCAAAAGATTTGCGCTGTTACACGTAGCAATCGCTCCCATTTGCTGAAGCGTGAGTCATCTATTAATTTTATAAATTTTTATCCTGGTGAAAACTAACGTATCTTATTTCTTCTGATGTAGGTTCAGTATCTACCAATTCTCTCGGCCACTGGTGAACAGGATCGTATATGAAGCTTGGTCCTTGTTACCACTGACTGTCTGATGCAAATTTTGATTGCACTGCCATTTCGTAGCTTCGTCGGCAACGTTGGCTTTGCTTTTTATCCATCTCCATTGTGTTGCTTCAGTTTCTTCCAAAATTTCACCTACCCGAAAGGCAAGACACTGTTTGTACTTTCTGCTATCTGAGTTTATATAGTTTAGGACTGTCTCCGAGTCCAACCAGAAGTATTTTTCTTCAATATGTATCGTGTGACTGTTCGATATTGATTTAGCTAGCCTAACTCCAAGAACGGCCGCTTCCAACTATAGTCTTGGGATTGACATTATTTTCGGCGGAGCCACTTTGGTCTTGGCTCCAACTAGCCGGGTTTCAACTGAGCCTCCATCAGAAAATCGAAAATATACGACGGCAGCGTAAGCTGTTTCACTGGCGTCAACAAATACGTGCATCTGTACTTTCAGTCTGTCAGTAAACGTGAGAATCATAAGATAACTTCTCTCGATGGTAATGTACTTTACTTCTGGAATCAGTTTTTTCCATTTACACCATTTATCAAAGTACTGCTGATAAATTTTGTCATCCCATGCCACCGCCGAACGCCATACTTCTTGGAGCAATATCTTCAGTAGAACAAGAAAATTCTCAATTAATCCCAAAGGGTCAAAAACTGACATCAAAATTTTTAGTAGCTCCCTTTTTGTGGGCCAAGCACTTTCAGCTAGTATGTCGAGTTTTCATGTATGGGATTCAATTGCAAATGAAAATATATCCGCGGAAGGATTCCCCCACATTCCCAATACCTTTTCATAGCCAGATAGCAGATGCCAGTTGCAAAATTTTGTTTCGTAACAAGCGGATTTTTCTCCAAGACTACGTAGAACCTTTTCCTAGTTTGATAAAAAAATACGTATATCGAATCCTGCCTGCAAATGAATGAAGGTAACGTTTTTTCCAGTTCTAGTGCTTCCTTTTCTGAATTGACGCTATCTAGGAAATCGTCAACGTAGTGGTTCTCGATAATTCCCTTGACTGCTCTCGGATACTTGGATTGAAAAGACTTTGTATTTGTGATTATAACATATCGGGCACAGAAAGGGGAGCAAGTTGACCCAAAAGTCATTACCTGCATGACGTACTCCTCAATTTCGCCGTTCTCCTCACTTCGCCACAAAAAACGTTGAGCATTTTGATCTTCCCTTCGTATCCAAACCTGGTGGAACATCTCCTTTATATCCGCGCATATGGCTACTTTGCGCTCTCTGAACCTCATAAGTACAGAGAGAAGTGATGGCACAATATCTGAACCAGGAAAAAGCATTGAATTGAGATACACCCCATTGACGGCAGCAGCCGCATCCGGCATCCCATACTATTCTTACCTTCTCAGGTTTATTTTGGTTGGTGACTGGGAATACTGGTAAGTACCAAGTCGGATATGATGGTGCCTTTGCTTCGTCTTTGCTTAACTTTCTTGCATATTGCTTTTGAACGTAGTCATGTATCTGTTTTTCCATATTCGCCTTTACTTTTTGACTGCAGGGCAGCTTTTTTTCTAAGAGCTTAAGTCCTCGTTCAGCCATTGGACAACTATCAGGCATTTGTGCTTCAGTTCCTTTCCACAAGACGGGAACTACAAAATTATTTGCCTCTGCTCGTCTTGTCATATTTTGAGCTATTATCGACCTTGCTTCTTCATCATCATTTGAACGCAAGATTTTGTTGGTGTTGATGCCCTCTAAATTTATTGTCATAAACTTCTTAAATAGTGTGCTCATCTTCTCTCTTCGATGTTTTGTCAATCACAGCTATGATAGTTAAGATAGTTTTGTTGCATATTTTGATTTTTTGACGAATTCCGTGAGCAGGTTCCATACACCGTCCATCCGAATCGGGTCTTCGAGGCAACGGGTTCATTTGCCTTTCCTTCATGGGACCTGAGTGGTATGCTCAACTTCCACTGATCAAGACCTAACAGAAGTTGTGGCTTCGCATTAGTATACGACTGGATCGGAAGATTTTTCAAAAGATTGTGTCTTCGGCACAATTCTTCAGCGTTAATACTTTGTTTTGTTAAATTGAGAGACTTGACGTATGTAGATTGGAGACTTCATATTGTTTGTCTGCAGAAAAAGATGATATCTGAAGACTTATTACTCTGGAGCTATTTTCAGTGCGGTGTGTGTTGAACGTCCATTTTAGACACAAATGCTGAGGTTCTCCATCGACATTTAAATTTGATGCTATCTCCTCACCTATTAATGAAATTGACGATCCATCGTCGAGAAAGGCGTAAGTATCGATCTTCGTTGCATGGCTGTACAGTGTCACTGGAACAATTCTGAAGAGAATGCAACATATGTCCAACCTATGATAACAGTTCACTCTTGCAGTAGGATTCACTATTGTCGTCTCGCGGATTTTGTGGAGTAGTTTGTGGTGTTTGAAAATGCATCCATAGACGACGCATTTTTTTAACAAACGACAACGGTTTCTTCCAAGTCTGCGAAGGCATGTTCTACAAAAGAAGAATCGACTGATGGCATTCCATCTATCACTAAGGCTCAAGCTCAAGAACTTTTTGCAATGTTCCAGTGAACTACAACTTAGATCACAAAGAGGGCACTTCGTTGTCGCTGACGTTGACGACGTAGATGTTAATGGCTGAAGCTTTGTTGGTGCTAATTGCGGTTCAGATCTTTGGTGCAAGTTGAGTGAAGACTAATGAGAATTATTCCTTTCAGATCGGTTTGAGAAGAGGGTGGCGTTCAACGGCATTACCTCGGATGTTGAAAGCGCAATGTTCTCCAACCAATCACTGAAGGTTAAAAGATTCACAACACTTAAGTTCCTTCGACAATCTCCCCAGCTTAGGATGGGAGGTGTCAATATTTCCGTAAGTTCGCGGAGGAGTGATGGATTCGACACTTCTGATCATAACTGCACAAGCGTTTTGTACGGAAAGAGAAAACCTTATTAGGGTTTGAAGCTTTTCAATGCGGGGTGTTGGCTCTTGTCGAATTGCTTCTATGAGGTTGTCGATTATGGCTTCAGGGTGGCCGTACAGCATTTCAAGTGACTTCATGGCCGCTGGTACTTGATCTGGCAAAAAGAGACTAACTCCCACTGTTCTCAATGCATCATCCTTCAAGCAATGTTGTAGTCGGCTTAAATTGTCTGTATTAGTATACCCGCATGTCAGTGTGGTATTGTTAAACCAGCTAATAATCTTGGCCATTCCTCCACTCGCCCACTGAAAGTAACGACCTCCTTGGACATAAGCTGCCTCGCTGCCAGTTTCTGTTTATTCGGAGTTAGCGTTTCACACGATTTGCTAAAACTGAATTGGTTTGCTGTTGAATTGTCGTTTAAAGATGCAATGTTGCTCGACGTGGGGGTGGCTGGATGATGCAGGACACTGTAATGTTGCATTGTCGACATAAGTGGCTGGTAGCCTTGCTTATGGCATAACGTATTCTTAAATCCAATTGATTCCCGAACGCCTTCGAATGGATTTGACTTTGCTGCCGTTGACGCAACCGCCTTGGGTTCGTTTGCTGAACGTTGCACTACATAGCTAAGTTAAGTAAAGTTGTTATTCTCGTGGTCGGCCTCCAGTTCTCTTATGAGGGCATACTTCTTCATGATATATTCCTAATCGCGTTGGGCTTGATGTTGCTTTTCTTCCTCCAGCTGCTGTAACAACAATAAACATCTTTTGCTGTTCGTGATCGTGGTCGTGAAGTGCTGTCGCTTTTTGTTGTCACCAGTGCCTTTATGCAAAACCGGAATCTGTTGCGTATGAGATGCTGAGTTATCGACATTATTGGGAGGAAGTGATCCTTTCAAATTCCTTGCTGCATTGTCTTCTTGCGTTTGTGGTGGCTTTATAAGAAGCTGAGGAGAGAACTTTTGTTCTAGAGGAAGCTGAAGATGGGGCTCTTGTTCTAGAGGAAGCTGAAGAGGGGGTTCTTCGTTTAGAGGAAGCTGAAGAAGGGGCTCCTGTTCTAGAGGAAGCTGAAGAGGAGGTTCTTGATTTATTTCTAGGTTTTTGGGGGCAACGGATGACGGTGACGTGGGTTGACCAGCGACAATGGAATTTGTTACGTTTTGAACCTTTTCAATTGAGGAAGTTCGACACTTGACACAATGCCACTCATGGTTTTCAATACCATTATTGACTCCCACGCAACCGTATTGGTACCATTCGTCGCATGTGTCGCATTGGATCATTTCATCATCGTCTTCGTTTGCGCATGCCCTGCAATGTTAAGGCATTTTCGAGAGTTTGTGATGCCGCAATACACAAAGGGCAGAGAGAATAATTTAACAAGAGTGGCTTTAAGACTTTAGCGTTTATTTGAAGCTAGTCTGTGTAGTTTGCGGAAGCTTTTTTCTTACTTCGGTAAACTGTTCTGTCCAAATTCGATAATTCGCTTTGTTGCAACGATGGTGGTAAATTTGGACGCGAAGGCAAGTGATAAATGAAATAAAAGAATATTATTTCATAACGAATGTAGCCAAATGAACAATTTATTTATCGTGTTACAAATGAATTTTATTTACTGTATATAATATGTAAGCAATTCTGTTTTAATTTACAAATTTTCTTTTAATTAATAATCTTAACTTACATTTAGTTTATTTTCTTCTTTCTTTCTATGTTATTTTGTGTTGTAAATTGTTCTTATTTTACTTCTGTAAATTTAATATTAAAATTTAATGTTTGCTTTCCTCAATGGCGTCCGTCTGTGGAAATTTTTACTTTAAAATGTGCTAGGAATTATATTGTAATAAAAACAACACCGATCGCGATACAATTAACTTAAACGATTTAACCAAAAGAAAACAATTTGGATACCCGAATCCAATCTTGTTGACAATTTAAAAAAAAGAACCCAACACGAATTATAAAAAAAAGTATGCACAACGACGATGTGCAGCACGAAACAAAATATTTTGGCAACTGCCAAACGAAGCGGTGTGTTGATCAAAACTCAATCAAAATAGATAAGAGATAAATAAAAAAAAATATGTACTCCTAGCCAGACAGCAACTGCAGTGCTGTCTCCCGTTAGCTCAGCTGGGAGTGGGTTCGATAAGAACGATATTTTTATTAATCGCGCTCAATTAATAAAATGTAAATTGTTGTTGAATGAAAGGTGGGTAGGTATACATATGAGTATATGTACAGTAGTACCTATATATGAAAGTGGGCGCCAGGAAACTTTTGTGGTAGTTTGCCTTACCAAATGGAAGCTGAAAAGTGTCTTCAGTTTTAAAAGAAATAAACAATTGAATTATTATTCCCAATGGAAAATTCGAATCTTTTATTGATTGTGAAGTGAATGGTCTGAGAAACCTTGGCAGAAGGCCTGGACGAAAACCCAGAGTCTTTTCAACAAAAAGAAAATTAGAACAAAGATGTTTCGAGGTTAGCAGAATGCTAATTCTCGAAACTAAGAATAAGTTTTGACAAAAATAAAAACTGAAAACAATGTTTTGTGTCCCATTGACAAAAAGGAAAATCACAATGGTAATGGAATGTACAAAAGAAAAAGGTCACGAGTCCCACAATTTTGGGGGGAAAACGAATATTCAGTGAAGGCCTACACAACTAAATTTGTTTCCCCCAAACAAAACGAATTAAAAACAAATAAAACAAACAATAAACAAGCTAAACTTTCTGGACACCACCAGACACAGAAATACTTAGCTTGGCACAATATGGGTCTTTCCAACAAAAGTAGAATCCTTGCAAACAAATCCAAATCTTAAGTTGAGGTTTTCTTGTTCCTCAACTGTTTTCTTCTTTATAATAATTACTCTACAACTTTTACTTTACGCTCTTCAAAACCAAAACTTGTCATTTTTCAGAGTAATAATTTTTCACTTCTCCTTTCTCAAATCTCAAAAATGTCTTCCTTTCTTTTTCAAAATCCAAAATTGAATTCTCCTTCAAAATGGAGGCTTGGCTTGTGCACTTCGCCCCGACCATATAGCCATCCTCTTCGGATCTTTTGCGTGGTGGTGTTCTTGTCTCAGTCATACAGCAGCATCTCGCCCATTTATGCAGAGACGTGTGACTGAGAGCGGTGATACAACCATTGCACGCGATCCTATGCGTTGAGGATGCGATCCTCGTAGGCTCAGTGGACGTGTTCAGCCGTATAATGTCAATTATATTTTATTTCAAAAGGCAAGTGAAAAACTACGACACAACGCGCAAAGTCCCCAGCCCAAACCGGCCCAAATTAATTATTTTGAGAAGAATATTCTTGTTCGAAGGAAACTTTACCATTTTCCAATTAAAATGGTGGAATTTATAAATAAGAAAAATCTTAATTTTGTAGACCTTCGCGCAAAAGGTAAAAAAAGGGAAAAACACATCATTGTGATCTTTCTTTGATGTCCGACACTTTATGGTGGGCACTCGGACATACTAAATTTATGTTGGTGTGATTATAGTTCACACATTGTTGGACATGAGTCATCTTCATGCCTTTCTGCTCTTTCGACCTTCTGTCGACAACTGAATGACTAAGTGGCTCTTCCGCCTTTCGTAAAATAAGGTAGACATCCTGTCCAACACCTTTGATGGAACCAAGATTGGTTACTCTTCCAAAATACCTAAAGAGCAGTCCTCTGGCTGATGGTCCAGGTTTCTACTGCGCTCTTTAAAGCATTTTGGAACCGCAACAGGGAGGGATTAGGAAACAAAAGTTATTAGAGGAAATGGGTTGGCAAAACTTGTTGTGGTAAAATTTACCGCAGCAGATCCATGTTGCACATATATGTGCATTTTGATAGAAGTAAAAACAAAAATAAAGGTTGGCTGCAATGATCATCCAGTGCTAAAGTTTGGCTTCTTCGGCATTGCCAGATTTGACAATCGTCATTTTCCTTGAATTTCAGAATCTTTTGTTCGTAGTGCTGTGCATATTCTTCATCTAAGACGCCAAACAATTTGTTTGCTATTGTCCCAATGAAATCAAATCAAATCAAATGGTGATTGTCTGCTTCTGGATGTTTGTTTTGTACCGGATCCTTGTTTTACTATCAAGTCATTGTTACTTTTAATGACCTGCGGCTGATGGTTGATTATATTGACTGTTGAATTGCAGTGCTCATACTTCTTTCCAAGATCTTCCAGGTGTATCCATACTTCATTCAGTCCCTTTACTAGTTCCTTGAATCCTTTATATTCTTTCCAATAATTGGTCATATTATAGTAAACGATAAGGTTCCAATCGTTCGTAATCAAATTTACATTTCCAATCTTTTCAAAATAAATTCGAGGGCGGTTTTTAAATGGATTTATTTTTATGGCTCTATTTCCTACATTTGAAGCTTCTGTTGCAATGCTCCCCATGACATAACTAGTGTCATTGTTAACAACAACCTAAGAAGTGGATTTGTTTTTATATTCAGTGAGCAAATGTTCAGTTATAGGTTGTTGTTCTTCTTGTATAGCCAGCTCTTCTCTTGCATTCGTTTCATTATCGATTATAGGTAATGGACAAATTTTCGATGTTTGCCTTTTATACTCTCTATCGTTTGCTTTGACGGTTACAACTCGAACCAAGTTGTCTGATCCAGGATGAGTTTCAGTAATCTTTCCCATTTTCCATCTTGTTGGTGGAAGCTGTTTGTCTTTGATTATCACTATGTCTCCAACTTTTAAGTTTTTTTGTCTTTTTGTCCATTTGTGGCTGTTGAAGGGTTATTAGATATAATGAGCTCCATTTCTTCTAAAATTGTTGCTGTAGACGTTTTTAAAGTTGCCAATGGTTAAGTAATCCCTCGCTTTTGTCCACAATCTTAGTCTTTCTGGATGAGCCAATAAGGATGTTCCAATCAAAAAATGTCCAAAAGTAAGTTCATTCGTTTCCTCCGGGTCCTTTGAAATTGTGATGCTTTTTTACTAAGGCTGAGGTACTCGTAGGCTCGTCGAAGTCCAAAGTTGTTCCCAAAGAAAGCGAAAACTCAGGGTTGAAGAGTGTTGAACTCCGAAATAACAATGTTGTTTATTTATCAAAATATCCTTAACAAGTTACTTCATATACGGACTTAATAATAGCACTAAATTAATGATTCGATGTACAATATAGTATTAAATAGCTTAAATAATTTGGCATCTATGGTTTATCCTACGACAAGAAGCGATTCCAACTATATTTGGTCTATAGAGTTGCCTCTACGACAATAATTGGTTTTAGGTCTGTAGAGATTCTTAAAAAGAAAAGCTCTATGACAAGTGTTTAAACCCCAACTAATATATAATAAATTATTCGAAAACACCCTATCTAAAATCTAGAACACCCTATTCCCAACCAAATACACATTAAATTCCCAATTCCATAATTCACACCAAAATGTAACTTCAGCACTTTATTCAGGTGCTCGATATAAAATATCTATCCTATTACAATTATTTTCTCACCAAATCGTAGTATTTTTTTCCCACATTGTAAATATTGCTGACATGCATTTATGTAATTTAGTATAAATAAGCATACAATTTAAGAATAAAATCACTTTTCGCTCAGAAGTCAAATCGTCATACTGCTTTTATTTATGATTGCTACCCCCCACCCGAGGTAAGGAGCAATTTTAATTCAGTCCACCAAATAAGTTGGGATACTAAATATTTCCAACGACAACTTTAAAGAGGTTGAATCAAAGTCGAATTCAAAGGAGTTTTCGACTATAAACATTGGTGACCCCGACGTGATTCACGTCCAACATATCAGGCTCCGACGCAACCCGATCATTGGCCTGCCGAGATCCAGGAATCAAGAATTCCCGTGTTCCGGTGTCCCAAAGACTGAAAGCAGAAGACGTAGTCAACGTGTACCTGCTTCCTATCTGGTTGAACGAGCAGTCATCATCTCATCGTCTTCGTATTTGACGCAGACAATTCACAGTTGCATCGAACCCGTGACGCAACTCATCTAAAATACAAAATGGATGAAATGGATGTATTCCAGATTATAGCCAGACAGAAGACTTTAACTGACGAACTATTAAAGTTAAAGTCCAATGTTGGCAAAGACAGTCCCGACCGAAAAACGGTCGAATATAAAGAAAAAAAATTACGATCATTAGAAGCTCTCTGGCTAGAGTTTCACAACAATCATGATCAAGTAAAGGCGTATGTCAAGGCTGACACTCCGTATATGCAAGCTAACTCATACGAGATAGTCAAAAAGGCATACGCTGATTTAAAGAAAATTCTAGAATCAATTGTGCCTAACAAACTCGACGCTTCTGAGAAAGCAGTTGGGGCGGCTAGCTTAGCAGCACCAGTACAAAAAGAAACCGAGGAAAACCAGCCAGTAGATATTAAAGTCCAAACTTCGGATATAGCTAGAATTATCAGAAGACAGAACACAACCACACAGTCTCTACAGCGGTTACTCTCTAGTATTAAAACCACTGCAGCAGACTTCTACGTTTTGTAGCGTAAAATTAAACGCGCTCTAAAAATACTGGATGGAACTAGAAGAAACCCATCGTTTGATACATGAGCTCTCGGAAGACCCTATCCAAGATGGATACGACCTGAACAAGTTTTTCCAGCTGGAAGACTAAGTCCAGCAATTCCTGATATCATTAACTGCCAAATTGGAAGAATTCGCAACTCAAAGCTCATCATTATGTCGTCAAGCCACGAATCTTACTCCAGTGAATACACCCAAGCATACCCTAGAATTACCGAAGGTAACATTGCCCAAATTTGATGGGAATTATACAAAATGGAAGCAGTATAGTGATTTGTTCACCGAGCTTGTTGATAAACAAGATATAGCAAAATGCCAAAAGCTGTTTTACTTAAAAACAACATTAACCGGTGAAGCCGAAAATCTTATAAGGCATTTTACGACATCCGATACCAACTACGATGCAGCCTGGAAGGTAGTTAAAGATCGATATGACAACCCTCGACTTCTGGTATCAGCACAAGTGCAGAGAATGCAACCGGTAATCCAAAATGAAACTCCAAAGGCAATAAAAGCCTTACATGACACCTCACAAGAGTGCATGCTGAGTTTGAAGGGGCTTAATATTGACACCACCAACTGGGATCCTCTGCTTATGAGTATCTTGATCAAGAAACTTGATAGAAACACTTTAACCCTCTGGGAGCAGTCGCTTAAGAAACCGAAAGCATTACCATCCTTAAGCGAGTTTTTATCGTTCTTAGAGTTACGGTTCCAATCATTAGAAGCCATGGGACCAAAGGTAGTGAGATTGAGTTCAGAAGACTTTAGTAAAAGGACAAAAGTAGCTCTTGCTTCAACAAACGGAACAAATAAATGCAATGTTTGTGGACAGAAAAGGCATGCCATGTTTTTGTGTCCCAAGCTTCTTCAACTCTCACCACAGGAAAGACTTAACACCATAAAATCGCTCAACAGCTGCATAAATTGCTTGCGCTTTGGGCACCAAGCTCCATCATGTCGAGAATTACATTGCACTAAATGCAACAAATCTCATCACACCTTGCTTCACTAAACGACGACAATCAGAAGCAACAACCTCCAATGATTGACAACAGGACAAGCCTTTCAGCAACATCCAAGAGCACCAAACCATCCAAATACGTTTTGTTGGGAACAGCCATTGTAAACATTCTCAACCGGACAAACAAACCAGTTAAAGCAAGAGGCTTGCTCGACTCCGGTTCTCAAATGAGCTTCATAACAGAGAAGCTAGCTGCGAAATTACATCTTATTACAAAATACGAATCCCTAGAGGTCTCAGGAATGGGAAACAGACCAATCAAATTAAGCAAAAGTGTCGACGTATGCATTCAATCCCGTGTTAATGGTTATAATGCAAAAATTCAAGTTTTTGTGCTTGAGACGATAACCACCCAACAACCCAGTGATTTCAGTGATACCAGTCATTGGGAAACGCCTCAGAACATAAAATTAGCTGACGAAAGCTTCAATCAACCGCAGGAGATTGATCTTCTGATTGGAGCCGAGCTCTACCCTGAACTTCTGTCAGTGGGCCAGATAAAACTAAACAACAGTGGGCCCACCTTACAAAACACCTTCCTGGGATGGATAGTAATGGGAAAGATGGAAACGAATATGCCATCATCACTATTTTGTGGCATAGGAGTAAACACTTCATCTCCTAACTTGGAAAGTCTTGTCGAACGTTTTTGGAACTTGGAAGGAAACTTAGCTGCTCCTTCACAAACGACTCAAAAGATGCTTACCAGTGCTGAGCGCCAATGTGAAGAAATATTTCTAAAAACAACATCACGATCCCAATCTGGACGTTACATCGTGGCTCTACCTTTTTCAAATGACCCTAAAAGTCTAGGGGAGTCAAGGGAAATAGCTGTGCGAAGATACCTTAGCCTTGAAAAAAGGTTACAAAAAAATCCAGAAATTCATAAGCAATATATTGAATTCATGAGAGATTATATTGCCTTAAAACATATGGAAGAGATTAAAAACACTGAAATCTCTCTTCAAAGGCCGCACTATTTTCTTCCTCATCATTGCGTCCTGTGCCCAGAAAGTAGTTCAACAAAGTTAAGAGTGGTATTTGATGGATCATCAAAGACATCCACCAATATATCACTCAATCAGATCCTGCACACTGGGCCAGCTTTACAAAATGACCTATTTTCCATTTTATTGCGATTCCGGATTCACAAGTATGTGTTTACAGCCGATATTACACCGATTATAAAATGTATCGCCAAATACTTGTAAACGACTACAGTAAACGATTTCAGTGTATCGTTTGGCGGGAATCCATTAAGGATCCTCTCAAGACATACCAATTAAATACTGGAACTTATGGTACCAAATCTGCACCCTACCTCGCTATAAGATGTCTTCATGATCTAGCAGAAGGAGCAGGCAACCAGCATTTACTTGGTGCAAATATAATCCGTCAAGATATATACATGGATGATATCTTAACTGGGAGTGACAGTCTTAAAACCGCTACTCAAATGCAGTCAGAACTGATACAACTTCTGGCTCACGGTGAGTTTCATCTAAGGAAATGGTGCTCCAATTTACCTTCTCACTTGAAAGGAATCCCACAAGAAGATTGTGAAACTGAAACGATCCTTCACGACCAAGAAGAAGGTTCCATAAAAACGTTAGGACTGACCTGGCTACCAGCATCAGACCAATTTCTTATCAAAACAAATTGGAATGAAATAACGAAGATTTCAAAAAGATCTATACTATCCGACACTGCTCCTATTTTTGACCCACTAGGAATAGTGAGTCCAGTAGTGGTCTTGGCAAAGATATTTATGCAGGAACTATGGGCGCTGAAACTCAACTGGGATGCCGCATTACCAATGGAGATGAATACAAAGTGGAAAACCTTCCGAAAAGACCTTCTTAAATTGAGCAACTTGAAAATTCCACGACACATCATAATTAACAACGCAACATGCATTGAACTTCATGCGTTCTCAGATGCTTCCCAACGAGCCTATGGAGCGGTGGTTTACCTCAAATCAACAAATCTCAAAGGAGAAGTCAAGGTCTAGTTGGTGTGCTCAAAAACTCGAGTTCCACCAATAAAGCAACAAACGATTCCTCATTTAGAACTATGTGCTGCCAAACTATTGGTCCAGTTAGTAAAATTTGTGAAAGAAAGTCTTCCGATCAAATTTAAAGAAATAATGTACTGGACCGATTCACAAATAGTATTATCTTGGATAAACACAACATCTCCACTAAAGACCTTTGTGGCTAATCGTATAACAATGATCCAAGATGAAACCACAAAATCTCAATGGAGGTTTATAAACTCAGAACTTAATCCAGCTGACCTTCTATCTCGAGGGGTTTTTCCGGAACAACTTTTGAAGTCAACGGTTTGGCTCCAAGGTCCAACATTTTTGAAGCAACCTAAGTCAGAATGGCCCAAACAACCATCAGGAAAGGAAGAAGGACAAATCTTAGAAATAAAAGTTATGAAAACTGTACTACTAGCAACACCGAACAGGAAATACCATTTTATTGAACAGATTAATCACAAAAATTCGTTCAAATTTCTGCAAAATGTTACAGCGTATGGTATACGATTCATAAGTAACTTAAAACGAGCCAAAAATTATCGACTTGTTGAACCAGTTCTTTCTCTACAAGAACTGAAATCAGATAGTAAAACATATTCAAGAAACGGCTTTCCCAGAAGACTTAAAGGCTCTTGCTAAACTTGGTTGTGTGTCTCAAAGTAGCCATCTAAATCCTCTCTCACCATTTCTGGACAAAAGAAATATAATCAGAGTAGGAGGACGATTAGATGCATCCCATCTACCATACGAAGCAAAACATCAGATGATCCTTCCAAGTTCGCATGTGTTTTCCAAACTATTGATGTCTGAATTACACAAGGAGAATAAGCACGCTGGACCTCAAGCTCTACTGTCAATTTCAAGGCAAGCTTATTGGATTATCGGAGGAAAACGATTGGCGCAGTCAATTGTAACTAACTGCATGAAATGCTTCAAGGCCAGACCAAAGAGTATTGAACAGTTAATGGGAAATTTACCAATAGAACGAGTTCAACCCTCAAGACCATTTATGAATGTAGGCGTTGACTTCTTCGGGCCAGTCTACATTCACTATAGAATACGTGGTAAGCAATCAACAAAGGCATATGTTTCCGTCTTCGTATGCTTCTCAACAAAGGCGGTGCACCTAGAACTTGTAACCGATTTAACTACTCAGGCGTTTCTGGGAGCCCTGAAAAGATTTGTGGCAAGGCGAGGCTGTCCAGCTAAAATCTTTTCTGATAATGCTACAAACTTCGTAGGTGCTCGAAATGAATTAACCGAACTCAACTCAAAGGTTTTTTCTGAAGAAGGTCATAAATCAATTAAGAATTATTGCACTGGCAGAACCATTGACTGGAAACCTATTCCTCCTCGTTCTCCTCACTTCGGAGGTTTATGGGAAGCAGCAGTAAAATCTGCCAAGCACCATTTGAAGCGGATATTTGCGAGTGCATCTCTAACCCAAGAAGAACTTACAACAGCTCTTGCACAAATAGAAGCAATCCTTAACTCAAGACCATTGACTCCAATATCCAATGATCCTAATGATCTTGAAGCCATCACACCTGGCCATTTTTTGATTGGAGCACCTTTGATTTCGATGGTGGATCCCGAAGCAGCAAAGGCTCCTCAACTTACTCATGTTGCTAGATGGAATCTAGTAACTTCTATTCACCGGGAGTTCTGGCGCAGATGCACAAGCGAATATTTACAAGAACTTCAACAAAGGTAACCAGGCACACTAGTTCTTATTAAAGAAGACAATTTGCCACCTCTCAAATGGTTAATGGGAAAAGTCTTAAGAACCATTCCTGGACCAGACAAATACACAAGAGTAGTAGATATTAAAACTGCTTCAGGGGAACTAAGACGATCCATTTGCTAAGGCGAAGAACAACGGATTCAGAAGCCGAATAATCTCTGCAAGGCCATCACAAATCACTTAGAAATGCGTCTCCTGGAATCAGAAAACTTGAATGACATTCTAAACTACAGAAATGGTATCGCAATAAGAAAGAGAAGATCTCCATTTGACATCATAGGCACCGTCGCAAACAAATAATTCGGGGTACTTGACCAAGAATATGCGCAATATATTGAAGATAACATCAAAAGCAAAAATCAAACATCTATAATTGAATCAACAACAAATATTCTCAACAAGTCATTATCCTCAATAAAGGAACAGTTTAGTGAGGTGAAAGAGCAATTAACAATAGCTTATGATTCCATTGACATTCTTAATAAAACTGTACAGAGAACAGAAGTTCTCAACTACGTAACAATCTATGTCACTCAAATAATGGATAGTTTTCAACGAACTCAAATAGCAATCCTCGAAGCTATTTCAGACACTCATCAAGGAAGACTTAATGCTTTACTTCTTTCTCCAAGACAACTTTTGACAGAATTGGATAAAATTCGTACAATGATACCAAGTTTATGTGGGATTAACCACACGACTTACAATAAAACCTACTGAAATAAATAAAGTTCCGACCGAAATGAAACACGTTATATTTTGTTGTTGGGAAAAAGATTATTATCATAAAAAACCCAACATTTATTCAACTTCGCACTAGCTTGCAGCAGCTCGCCCGACAATACAGAATGCTTGCTCAAGATATACTAAAAAATGATAAATACATTTAGCTTGCTCATCGTGATTTACATTATAATTTAAGACAACAATAAAATCTCTTAGGCAAAGAGCTCTCCATTTCCTCTCGTATGTTTGCATACGATAGAGTCCCGACGGAAAATAACTATTTTCCCATTAGGTCCTCGCTGGCAGCTTGGTGTTAGTCCTTGCAGTTTGTTTACCTCGCCTCTTAATAAGTAGCTTGCATCAACGGACGATACCCTTCTTGATTCTAGGAAGAAAAAGAAGGTTAATAAACATTGAAATGTAAAGTTCATTTAATTATGCTGAAATGTTATGATAGAATGAGTATTACGCTGTGTTATTACTATATTACTTAGCTTAGCTAATCTGTACCTTACTCGCATTAACCCTCGCTAGCTGTATCCACCGCCAGTACACAGATTTTCTGCACTGGCCTCTTTAGCTGTCCAATCTCTGTCTGCAAAACGACAGATCTTACTAATCCATCCTTGCTCTTGATAAGCTCGCATATTCATCCCAAGGACCATTGAGCTGGCGGAAAGTTTTCTGCTTTGATTATTACCAGCTGACCTATACTTAAGCTTTCCTTTTCTCTCCTCCATTTCTTTCTCTCTTGCAGTGTAACGAGATACTCCTCTTGCCACCTTCTCCAGAAATGATTTAACATTATCTGCCTTTCCTGCCATAGCTTAACTCCTTGCGTCCTTGTCCCTTCAGCTATCGAAAATGGTGGAGGCAAAATTATTGGCTCACCAATTAAAAAATGACCTGGAGTCAAAGCTTGCGTGTCCATTGGATCATCACTGAGAGGATGAATAGGCCGCGAGTTTAATATCCCCTCGATTCCTACCAAAAGCGTCAAGAACTGTTCAGTATCTAACACGAGTTGACCCACTTTCCGCTTTAAATGGAATTTCATTGATTTTACTGCCGCCTCGTATATTCCCCCCTGATGCGGCGCGGCTGGAGTCATAAAAATCCAGTCAGTACCCTTTTGGCTCAACTTGCTGAATAGCTCATCCTCGTTCCACTCTTTCCAAGCTCGCTTGATTTCCCTTGCTGCGCCAACAAATGACGTACCATTGTCGCTATACATTCGCTGACAATGCCCTCGCCGACTGACAAATCTATCATAACATAAAAGGAATGATGCGGATGTCAGATCTCCAACTAGGTCTATGTGAACCGCTCGTGTCTTCAGACATACGAATACAGCGACCCATGATTTTCGCAGAGCTATCTTCTTGCCTTGCCTATCCAGACCCTTTAAAGTAAATGGCCCGGCATAGTCCACATGTTATGCACCAAATTATTAACTTATGTTATTCACCAATTTATTACCGGAAAATAAATGAAGAATTCAACTTCGTTTTATAATTTTGAACCACTGGTTTATTGATCTGTTCAACTCTGAATTTTGCTTAAGACTAACTTATCGTTTCTAAAATTATATGTAACCAAGAACATAAGAATTATTTACACTTATACATGTGAGCATTTGAGATACATTATCTCAAGCGATATGAGATGCGCAAAGTGCTGAATTGACAGTTGATTGAAGTGATATGCATAAACTTTTATCACGACAATAAATTAAAAGGATTTAATGTGCGCCTTTTTGTGGCCACTTAGAAAGAAAAACAAACGAATTTAAAAGTATCAGATATCAATAAACGAATCTGAAGTGGATGTTGGCTTGCAATAAGCGAGATAAAATTATGCTGATATGCAGTCATAGAGATTTCAAAGTAATTATTAATATGAATTTAAAGATATGCATAACACCTCCCATCTTAAAAGAAAGAAAATTACAATTTTTTCTTTAAACAAATTAATTTTCTTCGACCTCAAACTCATTAACTTTAAATACATTCGAATTTGGTCTTCTTATTACAGTTTTGGTTTTATTATTATCATAGTAATGTACAATCTTTTCCCTTTCTATAACAGGTTGTTTATTTCTTTTATTGAAACAGTTACGGAAAATGGTGATGCCACTTCCTTTAATGAACTTCAAAGAACAGTAAATTATACCGATTAAAATTAGCGTTCCACTTATACCAAATAAAGCGCCTTGAACATGAGGCGGTATTTCTTTAAGTTTTCTAGCTAAGTAGCTTTCTTGATTTCTAATTTCAATAGTTAAATCTTGTAGTTCAGTTAAACTTTTAAGTTTAATTTTAGGCAATTTTACATCTTCTATATATAAATCGTTAAAATCGTTCAATTTTGTATTATAGCAACAGTCCACAGGTGCAGGACGATATACATCTTTGTTTTCAATAGTTAATTCTTGTTCGAGAGTTTTAATTCTAGTTTCCAAGGTTTCAAAAGTACAATTAGGTTTCAGATTTAAAATTCCAATATTATTAATTATTCCTTCTTCGACATTTTGGTTATCCGAACAGTTACAGTGGTATTTAGTTTCGTCGCTTAAGGCAAATATATATTTATTTTCTGAAATTTTATGAAAAATTTCTATGTGATTTATTATTTGCTTAAGTTTACAATCGCTATTTATTCTATTCATAAAGATTGTAAGTTCACAATCGCTATTCAAAACACTATTCTTAAATTCTAGTTGTTTACATATAAAATATTTATCAATTTTCTTACATTCTTCCAAGAGATTATTGCTCAGAAAATATTCTTCTTTGTTTTCTTTGATTACAAAATATTTAAACTTTTGCTCAATAACATATAAAATTTGTTTTGTTTTATAATATGGCACATTAATCATTTCAAAAACTTTCGAACTTGAGTTTTCTAGAAAAGGAACTGATATAACTACTACTAATCTTTCTGATTTTACGTAAAAAATTAATTTTACCTCTTTCATTATTCGACTGTAAGATTCTAAGCACTAGTTCTCAATAATTCTATAAGATATTTATGTTCAATAATAATTGGATGTATAACACTATCTTGTAGAAAAAGAATTGCTTCAGTTATTTGATCTATAAGTAGTTCAGTATGATTAATTAAGAAATATATTTTGATTTTTAACTCAATAAAATAATCTTTTAAAATAAATAGTTTCCTATCTTTATTAACTTTATTTGAAACTTGTTCTAATGTATTAGTTAGAGTATTCGTTAAATTTCCTAATTCAAAGTATGCTTCTTTTAGAACCAAATTTTGTTTATTTAAGCCATCTAAAACTTTGATTTCTTCCTGTTGACTTTTATGAACGTATTCGCTATTTTCTTTAGTTATTCTTATTGCTTCTTCATATTGCTTAGCATCTTCACTATCTAAAGTTCCAAACAAAAATTTTAACCCTGATCCAACAATATTTAAAAGACCTCTTTTGTACCTTCTATCAGCTCCTAATAAATTATATATGACTCTTAAATCTTTTCTCAATTTTAAAATCTGTATTTTGGTTTGCTTAATAAATTCTATGCATTCGGGAATTTCTATCAAACAATCATCATTTACTTTTGCTATAAAATTAGTTATGATATCTATTTCGTCCGATATTTGACGAAGATCAATGTGAGTAACTATAGAAACCTTCCCAGTTTGTTGCCTCAATTCTCCGATATTTTTGTAGTATATTCCATTTGAGGGGAAATTCTCCCACATTTCACCAAAAACGCCATTTAGAATCAATAAAAATCTGTAAATAAAATGTGTCAGTTCTTATAGTGTTTTATTTTGCCTTTATTATATTGCATAGATTTATTATTTCGTCTAATTATAACGGAATTTTCTAAAACTTTTATGATTTTATATGGGCCTACATACTTTTCGCTTGATTTATCTCTTTTATCGTTTTCAACAAGAATTAAGTCATTTTTCTTAAATTCTTTTACGTTAGAATTTATTCTTTTGTCATATCTTTCTTTTGCTTTAATTTTCTTTCCTAATATAGTCCTTTTAGCTTCTGTATCCATTCGTACTAATTTAAGCTGTAATTCTTGGGTGTAATCAGTTGTAGTTTTAAAACTTAAATTAGTAAATTGACTTGGTATATTAGCCTTTCGTCCAAATATCATTTCGTATGGAGGAAATCCTGTACTATTATGAATGGCGGTATTATGACAAAATGCGGCATATCTAAACAATTTTGAATATTCAGGTTTTGTTTTGTCTTTATTGACTAATCTCAAGTATTCACCTAATCTAGCATGAGATCTTTCCGCTGATCCATTCGACTGTGGGTATGCATTACTAGTACGTAAATGTTTTATGCCAAACATCTTACATAGTTCCTTCATAAGTTCATTAACAAATTCACCACCATTGTCAGTGAGAATGTATTCTGGCATTCCAAAATTTAGTACCCATTCATCTGTGAAAGCTCTAGCTATAGTTTCGCTTCTTTTATTTCCAATAGGGATATACTTGATAAATTTACTTAGATCATCTTGAATCGTTAGAGCAAAAATAGTTTTATTATTTTCAATGTATGGACCAGTTAAATCCATTGCTACCTTTTCAAAACTGTGATCTGCTGAAGTTACTATCTTCATTGGGTTCCTACGTGGATGTCTATTAATTTTCTGTTTTTGACATTGTTTACATTTTTGAATGTATTCTATAACATCTTTATTTAAATTTACCCAGTAAAATTTTTCTTTGATTCTGCTAATAGTTGCTTTTTGTCCACCATGACCCCCGATAAGGCCGTCGTGATATTCTTTGATTATTTTTAATTGTTCCTCTTTATTATTTATAATTTGAATGTTTTCTAAAGAACCTTCGTTTATATTTTCTTCATTAGTATTTTCTTCAACTGTCTGGTTATTATTGTGAATATTGACATTGACTTCTTCTTCTACTGGATTATCGGATATTTCTCTTTCACGTAATATATTTTTATTTAATCTTTTCATAACACTACTACTAGTGCATGGTTCGTTTAGTCCACATTCCTCTTCGTAGATTTGTCTTAACACTTGTTCGTCTTCTTCATCTGTTAAAAAGTCTTCTCCAAAAATTTCTTTAGCTGCTTCTTTTTGTTCTTTATTTAATTTAGTTTTGATAATATTATTGTGAGCTTCTGATCCTTGATTTTCAAATATTGGGAAAACCATATTCCTGCTAAGCTCATCAGCAACTACATTGTCTACGCCTTTCTTATAAGTGATTTTGTAGTCATACTCTTCTAATTTTAGTCTCCATCTAATCAATCTTGATCCGGGATCTTTGACATTAAATAACCAGGTTAGCGGTCGATGGTCAGTTTTTATAATGAATTTTTGTCCATAAAGGTAAGGTCTAAACTGTTGTATTGCCCATACAATGGCAAGGCATTCCTTTTCCGTGGTACTATAATTAACCTCAGCTTTATTTAAAGTTCTACTTATAAAGTGAATAGGTAAATCTTTTCCCGAGTATTCTTGTGATAGGACAGCGCCAAGTCCCAGATTACTAGCATCAGTTGTAATAATAAACTGTTTCTCGAATTTAGGGTATTGTAATAAAGTAAATTCTGTAAGTAGTTTTTTAAGCTCACTAAAACTTTTAGTATGTTCTTCTTTCCAAATGAATTCAACGTTTTTTTTCAATAACTTGTATAAAGGTGATGCTACTATACTAAAATTTTTTATGAATTTTCGGTAATATCCTATCATTCCTATAAAGCTCTTAATTTCTTTGGGATTTTTGGGTTCCTGTAAACTGTCAATTGCCTTAACCTTTTCTATATTAGGGAGTAAACCCTTGTTCGTTATAAAGTATCCCAAATATTGGACTTCTTCCTTAAGAAACTCAGATTTGTCTATTTGAATCTTAAGATTTGCTTCTCTCAATTTATGAAATACGTTCTTAAGTCTTTCATTATGCTCATCTAGACTACTACCATAAACAACGATATCGTCTATGTAAACAAAGCATTGTTTCCCTAAAAGTTCTGACAAAACTGTGTTCATCATTCTTTGGAAACAAGAAGGAGCATTTTTGAGACCAAATGGCATTCGAGTATATTCGAAATGGCCATAAGGTGTTGAAAAAGCGGTCTTTTCAATACTTTCCTTACTTAAAGGTATTTGGTGAAATCCCGATTTTAGATCTAAGGTCGTGAAGTACTTCGCGCCTCCAAGTTGATCTAGAATATCAGTAATATTTGGAATCGGGTAGGAATCAGAAATAGTTACATCATTCAACTTCCTAAAATCTATTACCATTCTCCATTGAGGGTTTCCGTTAACATCTGATTTTTTGGGTACAACCCATAAAGGACTGCACCAAGGAGATTGACTATGTCGTATAATTCCATCGTTAAGAAGTTTTTCCAATTGCTTATTTACTTCATCATTATGTACTTTGGGGTACCTATACGTTTTAGCATTAATAGGTATTTCGTTAATCGTTCGTATGTGATGTTCAATAACAGACGTTTCCGTTAATGGTTCATCTTCTAAGCTTAAAATATTGGCATTCTCTTTTATCAATTCAACAAGACCTTTCAATTCTAAATTGTTTTTTATGTGATCGATTCTTAACTTACTCCACAAAAGATTAAATCTATCATCTTTTTTATACTCTTTTACATTATTATTTTCTTTAATAGCTTCCTTCTTTCCTCCCAAATAACTAGAATTCATTGACCGTGAAGGTTCGCTTGAAGTTGGTTTTTCTTCAATCCGTTGGACTTTACAGTGTGAAACTTCTAATTTATTTACTTTCTTATTTAACGAATTGTTAGTACCTTTGTTATTCTCGTTTGAATTAACTAAATAGTTAGAATTCATTGACCGTGAAGGTGCGCTTGAAGTTGATTTTTCTTCAATCCGTTGTCCTTTACAGTTTGAAACTTCCGATCTATTTGTTTCCTGGTTTAATAATAATTTGATTATTATTCGGTCGTTGTACATAATTCCACGTTTTAAATTAATACAGAGCTCAGATTCTTTTAAGAAATCAATGCCCAGTATTCCGTCATAATGACCAATAACATCATTTGTTACAACGTGAAAAGAAACATCAATTAAAAACGTATCAAGGTTTTCGTCGTCATATTCTAAAGTGATGTTGGCACTTCCTATGCTAAACCTATTTGATTTACCGATTCCCACAAAGTTTATTGTTTCTTTGAAATTTACGTCTTCTTCATATATACATTTTGCTTTAATTAAACTTATAAAAGCTCCTGTATCCACTAAAAAATTATAGTTCTTGTTACCGTATCTAAGGATAATATGAGGGCTTTCATTGAGGTTAGAAACAATACCCCCGTTTATTGTTCCTTTTTCCGAAAATTTACACGTTTACTGGTATCATTTTTCCTATCACTTTCTCCTTCTTTATTATTAGTATTGTGATAAAAGGTTTTTTTGTTATTGTTATTTTCCTGACCATATTTATTTTCAGTGTTCGTTCGATTAAAAGATTGTCTTTTGGGAGCCCTAAAATTTTTACTTATATGCCCTAATTTATTACAATTATAACATTTAATCATGTTATGATTAATTTTTATTAGGTTTTTTGACGTATAGTCTTTGTTACTGAAGGTCTGGGAAGCTCTTTTCCCTGACAACCTTGTTTCTTCTTGAATGGCTAAGGAAGATGCTTCGGCTAAGGTTGACGGTCTTTGGCAATTTACAAAAGTGCCAATTTCTTCTTTAAGTCCATTAATAAAGGCGTTGAGAATATCTTTCTCAATCATGAATAATTGTCCTTCGAACAATCTATCACTTTGGTTATTCATATACATATCTTGAAATCTACGTCTTTGTAGGGTTTCGACCTTTTGAATATATTGTAAAGCAGTTTCCATTCTGCCTTGTTGAAGTCGCGTCATCTCCATATGCAACTGCAAAGGAGAATATGTTTCTTTAAACATCCTATTTAATTCAGTTTTTAATTCTCCCCAGCTATTTAATCTCTTATTCATAAATAGAGTTTCGGCATTGCCAGTGATTTTACTTTTTATCAATGGAAATAAATAGTGCCGCTGCTCTGCACTCGCAAGTGACATTGCACTTTCAACGTTACTTAGGAAATGATGGATCTTATTCGGATCACTATCAAAGGGTGTGATGAGCTTACTAAGCAAATCTAAACTCACTACATTAGGTGTTGAATTATTATGAACTAAAGGGAAATTACTTCCTCTGTTATAATTTTCAAAAATATCACTTTCTATTCTTAAACTGGTTTCTTTAATTGGGCTTTTAAAACTTTCTTCAGGTTTTTGTTTAGGTATTGCTCCTGTGCTAATTTGACAATCTTTAATTTTTTTAATAGCATCTACTAGGTGACGCTTCATTCTCAGCAAAGTTTCCCTCTTCTTCTATCGTTTTTAAAAATAAATTTCTGGTGAAAATTTTATTCTCGTAAAATATTAGGTACTCTTCTTCAATGCCTTTCTGACTCAATTTTATATTATCTAAAATTTGTCCTAACGTTAAACAAATTGTACTTCCACTTTCTTTTGCAATACACGTGAATTTCCTGCATAAAAACTCTTCATTAAATTTATATTCGCTTTGTGAACTTGCCATTTTAACTTTATTTATATTTTATACAAAAGTTTAATTACACAGTTTTCTAATTTTACAACCCTCTTTTTTGTATATTTTGAGTTTTATTCTTTTCTCGAAAATAATGCCTCAAATCGCTCGTCTTGGGCTTGTTTCAAAACCAATTTAATTTTGATTGCTTTATTGACTAAATATTTGTGATTCTTAGACAAGGATTTTTTTCTTTCCTCAACATTTTTTTGGTTTTCTTCAAATTTCTGTTCTTTCGTTAATATTATATTATTGTCTTTTCCAGACATAGTATTTTAAATTACAAAAAAAAAATTATTTCTACTGAAATAAATGAAAGTAGACTTACATACAAATTTTCAAAGTCATTTTTTTTGTTTGTTGAATGTTATTATTCTTCCCTCGTTGAATTATGTTGTCTTCAACTTAAACACGACAGGAACGCTGTTTTCAATCCAAATTGAAATTGTTTTCAATCCGTAAATCCTTTATCGAACACGTTGGGGCTTTCGTCTTGGATATAATCTGCCCTTTTTCTTCCTTTTTTTTTTTTGAGTCTTCTGCTTCTTGTGTTGATCGAATTTTGGTTCGTGCACAATTGCGTTTACCGACTACCGAGGTAGTTTAATGATTAATTCTAACTTGTTTTTTTCCTCGAACTTATATTGATACACTCAGGAGTGATATCACGAAGAAAAGAAAGAAAATGTTCATTAATTTTTTTTGTGTCACCGTGTATTTTCCCGACGTGTTGACACGGCTAGAGGAATTTAAGTAGTATCTCGGAAAGTTACACGAATCACATATCTTTAACGCTGCCACCAAATTATGTTATGCACCAAATTATTAACTTATGTTATTCACCAATTTATTACCGGAAAATAAATGAAGAATTCAACTTCGTTTTATAATTTTGAACCACTGGTTTATTGATCTGTTCAACTCTGAATTTTGCTTAAGACTAACTTATCGTTTCTAAAATTATATGTAACCAAGAACATAAGAATTATTTACACTTATACATGTGAGCATTTGAGATACATTATCTCAAGCGATATGAGATGCGCAAAGTGCTGAATTGACAGTTGATTGAAGTGCTATGCATAAACTTTTATCACGACAATAAATTAAAAGGATTTAATGTGCGCCTTTTTGTGGCCACTTAGAAAGAAAAACAAACGAATTTAAAAGTATCAGATATCAATAAACGAATCTGAAGTGGATGTTGGCTTGCAATAAGCGAGATAAAATTATGCTGATATGCAGTCATAGATATTTCAAAGTAATTATTAATATGAATTTAAAGATATGCATAACACACACCTGTGTGCAGGAAAGCTCTCCCAGAACGCACCCTATCAGCTGGCAGTTCAGACATCAATTGCTGCTCTAGCTTGTAGTTATAGCGTACACAGGTAACACATTTATGTAGATACCTCCTTAGCTCGGTACGTAACTTTGGTATCCAAGAGCGCTGTCGTATAGCTTGCATCATTATTTGCACGGCACCGTGTTTCGTCTGCCGATGTATACTGTCCATAATTAGCCAAGCTAGCGTGGAGCCATTCGGAGTTATTACCGGATGTCTCAGCTCATAATCACCAGAAGCTCTATCTAACCGCCCTCCAACTCGCAGTATGCCCTCGTCATCAAAGACCGGTTTGAGTGCTTCGATTCTGCTATGCTCTGTTAGCTTATCTGCCTTGCGTAGAGATGACATATCTTTGTCATATGCCTCTGCTTGAGCTTGCTTTATGAAAAAACGCATTGCTGATGCTCTTTCTTCTATTGTTAATATCGTAGGCGACACATCGCCTCTTTTTGGTCTTGGTACTCTTTTCCCTTGCTTGCGTTGCTTTACTCTAATCAGCAACCTGGCCATATAATGATATATGTATCCAAGTATGCTGGCTGCTTTTTCCAGACTGCTTGCATATTCTTCTATCGGAATGATAGCTTGCTTCGCTGGCACCCATATGCCTATATCCTTCTTGCCCGTCACAGCAACGCAGACATGCATTTCATCAGCTGCCGTGAGCGGAATCTCTCTTGCTTCATGATTAGCTGGCCATTCTGTCTCTGGATAGCATAACCAATCAGGTCCATGCATCCATAGCTTGCTTTTTACTAAATCAGCTGGCAACATCCCACGACTCAACAAGTCGGCAGGATTCTCGTTAGTCCCGACGTGCCGCCACCGTTTGATGTCGGTATTGGTTTGTATGGACGACACGCGATTTGCTACATATGTTTTTAAATCACGTGGAAATTTCTGTAGCCAGTGTAGCACCACCATCGAATCTGTCCACATAGCGTATTCAAACTCCGCCCATTCCATTGCCTTGCGTAGCTCTACCATTAGCTGTCCTAATAATTCTGCTGCAGCTAACTCCAACCTTGGTATCGTAATGGTTTTGAGTGGAGCCACTCTTGTTTTTGAAACCACTAGCTTGCTCGTCACCTTGCCATCAGCTGCTTCTACTCTGATATATATAGCTGCTCCATAAGTAGTCATGGAGGCATCTGAGAATCCATGAAGCTGCCCCCTTGCTCCCTTGCCTGTCCCAAGCCATCTATCTATCCGAAATTGCTCCAGATGTATGACCTCCTTCCAGTAATCTAGCCACCTCCTTTTCAGCTGGCACTTCTTCATCCCACCCAAGACTCAGTCGCCACATGTCTTGAATCAAAACTTTACCCAAGATAACAACCGGTGCAATGTATCTATTTGGATCGTATAGCTGTGCTATGCAGCTTAATATCTTGCGCTTTGTTACTTCTCCAAATAGAGCTGGCGTCCGAACCACAAATGTAAATTGGTCCTCCGTAACCAACCATTGTAGCCCTAGCACTGAAGCTTGCTCCTTGCTGTCAAAGGTCAAAACCTCACTGTCGTTAGCTTGCAGCCTGCTCGATAGCCATTGGCTATTGGATTTCCACTTTCTAAGTTCGAAACCAGCTGTCCGTAATACTCTGTCCAATCGATTAGCCATATTAAATGCTTCTTGCTTACTATCTCAGCCTGTTACACAGTCATAGATGTAAAAATCATTCCTGACTATCCTTTCCACATCTGGGAATAGCTTGCTTGCATCCTTGCCACATTGTATAAGAGCTCGCACCGCATTGTATGCCGACGATGTCATGCCGTAGGTGACAACCGTCAACCAATATTCATTTAAGCTTGCATTTGGAGATTCTCTCCAAAATATCCTTTGTAAATCCCATTGATGCCGAGCTATTCCAACCTGTCGAAACATCATCTTGATGTCAGCAGTAAATCCAATCCGATGTCGCCAAAACCGCATAACAGTTTCGAACAAATCTCTTTGTAGCTTTTCGCCTAGCTGCTGCACTTCATTAAGCGAAATGCCTGTATCTGTCCGGCAGCTACAATCGAATACCAAACTGAATTTTTTTGTTACGCAGTGGTGTGGTATTATACCAATTGTCCAGCTGGTGCTGGACAGCTTGCCCTTTTCATGTGTCCTAAGCTTTCGCATTCTTGCATAAAGGCAACGTACTTTTCTCTCAGAACTGGCTCCTTATTCAATTTCCTTTCCAAGTACATGAACCTTCGCAGCGCGATGGCTCTTGAATCCCCAATGTGCTGCACCTCAGGCTTAGTGGGAATGGTCACGATAAAGCGCCCTTCCTCATTCCGCCTAGCTGTCCTTGTGAAGATATCCTCCACAGCTTGCTCCTCGGGTGTCCTTGCTGTAGGTGCACCTATACGGTCCATCTCCCATAATCGCTTTATCATCTCATCCATAGTGGATAGCTCTGTACATCTTGCTACTGTCTTGCTGTTAGCTGATTCCCCCTCTCCACTTATCGGATGAACTCCGAATACAACCATCCCAAAATTTGTTTCCAGTGTGACCAAGCCTTTACCTTTGCGAAGAAACCAACGCCCAAAGAATTTCAAATGGAGCTTGCTTCCAATAAGCTGGATCGGCGAACGGTACTTGATTATGCCCACTGATCGGCTGTATGTCACGTTGTGGCGTAGGCAAACGCCATTGCGTACCCTTCGGTAGAACCCAAAAAACTTCCTCGATGCATGTATTGGCATCGAACCACGGTACTATCATTACCTTAGCTTGGCGATGTAACTGAATAGGCTCTCCATCAATACCGATTACCTTTCGTGCTAGTGTACTTGTAATCGTACCTAGAGCTTGCACCAAATTATGCGTGATTATATTTGGCTGTGCCCCTGAATCCAAGAGCGCACGGATTGGCCTTGAATTTCCCCCTTGCATCTGAAATCTAACTGACACTGTTGGCATAAGTGTGGTAGATATTAAACACATTCAAATAAGCATTGATTAAATTTTTATTATCTGAAGATACAGCCATATTGCCACCCTTGCCCTTTTGCTTGCTTGCGTTAAAACAGTATGAGCTTTCCTTTTTTGTGACCTTTCGAATTTTAGCTGGCACCTCTAGCTCTAATCAATCCTTTTTCCGCTTCCTTTCATCTTCCTTGGCAGCATTATCTGCTGCAGCTGACCTCATCTCCTCGTGCAACGGACAGAGGACGCTGTTGTGCTGCATCCAACCAGGACATCTAGGGCACGGTGCCTGGAAGCATTCCTCCTTCTTATGCCCTTGCTTGAGGCAGTTTTCGCATAGCTGTCGGGTCCTTACGAAGTTGACTCTTCCCCTCAATCCCAATTGCAGGAAGCGAGCACATCGGTACAGCTGATGGTCTTCCTGGCACATTTCACAACGACGGCCTGTTGGCGGACGTGCTCCCATAGCTTTCGACATTGGCCTGGCTATTGCAACTAGTGGCTTAGATGCCAAATTGCTCGCACCTGCTTGCTGATTACCCCTTGCGCTGAAATGTTGTGTTAGCCGCATGGCTTGCTCTCCTCTAGCTTGCCCATTACCTCGCTGTGTCGACATCCTTGCCTGATGGCTTCTATTTGGCCTTTCATTGGCTGCCGCATGCCTATCCAAGAACGTTAACATCTCCGTTGTTGTTGGAGTTTCAGAGGTTCGTTGCAACTCCCACTGCCTCGCCGTTTCTGCGTCCAGACGCTCGTGGAGCATGAAGACAATTATAATGTCCCAATGCTCGACTTGTACTCCCTGTGCGCGTAGCTGTCGTACCGTCTCGTGTGTCACGTTCGACATGAGCTGAATCTCGTCGGCTCGCGGATTAGCTTGCAGAATGGGCAATCTTATAAAGTTGCGCAATAGCTCGCGACAAGTTTGATATTTTTTGTTATACAGCTGGTTCAGCCTCGCCCTAGCTTCCTTATAGTTACTCTCGGTGAGCTGCCATTCTCCCATCGTCCTTGCGGCCTTTCCTGTCAGCGAGCTATTCAGATATTGAAATTTGAAGGCGCCACGCGATCGTTTTCGTGGATAGCTGCCACGAAGCGATCATGGAACCCCTGCCATTTCGTCAAAGAGCCATCAAATTCCCCCCAGGTGTTGACGATTTCCTGTTGTTGTGCCGGTACCACCACTTGTACCTCGATCGGGGTATTAGCTGGCCGCTGAGCTTGCTCGTTCTCCCCTGGCAGGTTAAGCTGTCGTAGCTGTCGACGAAATGCGCCCTTTAGCTCATAGTACAGCTCTTCCGCCTTTTCCATCTGGGCTTCAGCTTGCTCCCTTATACCAGCTTTCCCAGCTAGCGCATTGGTATGAGCCGCCAACAACTGCGACCACACCTCATCCAACCTTTCCAACCTGATAGTGATCTCCTCACTGTCAGCTGTCCGGGAGCCCTCTGACTTTACGAAAGCCTTTTGACGCTCCAACGCTAGTAAATTTGAAGTTTGTTGCCTCAATTCAGACATGTTGCTGTAAAAAACAATTAAAAATGTTGCATTAAATATAGCTTGCTGTTTTTAATGATGGCTATTCTAACGCCTAGCTTGCTATAAATTCCTACTCCCTTGACAAGTGAGCGAGTGGTTTAAATGTATCTAATATTTCCCTCAACAAAGATCTTATAAGCTTGCTGTAGCTTGCTGCCTTGCTTGGATTATTATTTGCATTTTAACTTTTCTGTCAAAATGAAGCTCGCTTCCTTGCTCAAAAAATTGATTTTGTATCTTAACTTTAGTTAAAATAAGCTTGCTACCTTGCTTTTATAATTTAGCTTGCACATTGATTATAAGCTTGCCATTTTTATTATAAGCTTGCCGTTTTTAGCTAACTTGCAATATAGCTCTTCAATAAAATGTTATTTTTCATTTTGCTTGCAGAATGCTTGTTTTATTTTAACCTTTTCTCCTTGCACTGTCTAGCTTGCTAGCTGTCCACCTACCTACCTACCTACCTACCTACCTACACGTGCCGCAATATGAACTTTCCATTATAAACATCACCTAGGAAAAACGCAACCTACCTCAACAATGAAAAAATAAAAATAATCTCCCGTATGAATATCCTGCGACACACTGTATTGTGTGCATGTCTCAACGGCTATATATGTGGTGAACGCAAACCACCACCGCCGTCGTGACACATAAATGAATATAACACACTAACCAAATGGAACACACACTGCTTGTCGATGAGCCTACTCGTATACCGGATGTTGATGGGCATTCCGCCCATACTCTTGACTTGTTCCTTACTTCCCACCCTGATAAATATACTATTAAAGTAACTTCTCCATTTGGCACCTCGGACCGTTGTGTCATTTCAGCTAATTTCTCGATCTCCAACCATCCAGTTAAAGAAAAAATCCTCACTAGGAACGTTTGGCAATACAAGAAAGCCAACTGGGACGGTCTGAATAATTTCTTTCGCAACTTTAACTGGTCATTATGCTTCCTCGATAATGACATTGATGCCAGTGCTGAAATGATTACAGAAGTGATTTTTCTTGGAATGAGAACTTTTGTCCCTCACAGAACAAAATGTATCAACCAAAATAAAAGTCTTGGTTTACCGAAGAGTGTAAAGAAGCTATTAGATTGAAAGAAGTAAGCTTCCGATCCTACCAAGCCAACCCAACTGAGGAAAATCGGAAGAAACACAAACAAGTTAGGAACTCGTGCAACTCCGTTATATACAAAACGAAATTTTTACATGAACAGAAGTTACGGCACAAAATCCTGCAATGTCCCAAAGGCAGTAAGAACTTCTGGTCATTTGTAAAAAATGTCAAGAATTCAACGTCATCATCAGTTCCAACGCTCATTGTCAACGATAAACCTATTGTCAGCTCTTCAGAGAAGGCGAATATGCTCGCAGCTCATTTTGCTGCAAGTTCTACGTTGCCTGCAAGCAACAATGCCCCTCTTGTACTTGGGAACGTTAATTTTTCTGTGGGACAGATATTTTTCTGCTATCGTACAGAAGCAAGAGTACTTCAAGATCTTGATATACACAAATCCGCTGGCCCGGATGGTATACCCCCTATTATTCTGAAGAAGTGTTCTTCATCGCTGGCAAAACCAGTGCGTAAGCTTTTTCATCGCTCCTATTGTTCAGGAATCTTTCCTAGTAGATGGAAAACAGCATTTGTCCAGCCCGTCCCAAAAAAAGGTGACTCCTCCACCCCCTCCTCCTACCGACCAATTACACTTACGTCCCTTCTTTCCAAGGTCATGAAAACGCTGATAAATCGTCAGCTCAAGAAATATCTCAAAGATCGGGAGCTTTTAAATGACCGTCAATACGGCTTTCGCAGCAATCGTTCCACTGGTGATCTGATGGCATATCTCACCGAACAGTAGAACAAATCTGTGCATCGCCTTGGCGAAAGCAAGATTATTGCGCTTGATATTTCAAAGGCATTTGATAGAGTTTGGCATGAAGCTCTTTTATCGAAAATGCGTGCATTTGGTATCGATGATACTCTTATTCGTTGGATTAGAAACTATCTTCTGGACCGATCAATACAAGTTGTATTAGACGGTTTCAAGTCGATCTCCACAAAATAAATGCTGGTGTGCCCCAGGGCTCCGTTCTGTCTCCGACTCTCTTTCTCATTTTTATAAAGGATCTCTTGTCTGTAACTTCTAATCCATTAAATTGTTTTGCTGACGACTCAACCCTCAGCTTTTCGTATACGTTTGATAATTCACGGCCTTCGCCTTCGGACGTGTTATTACAACGAAATCGTATGATAAGCTCGTTAAACTCCGATTTAAACGGCATTGCGAATTGGGGTACTAGAAATCGTGTGGAGTTTAATGCGTCGAAAACTCAATGCTGTCTTTTGTCGTTGAAGCTAAACATACCCCCTATGCCATTATCCATGAATGGTACTTGCATCGAGGAGGCCGAAAAGCTATCAGTACTCGCTATGTGTATAAGTGACAATCTTCGTTGGAATGATCATATACTTGAAATTGCCAAGAATGCTGCAAGATGCTTAGGCTTTCTTAATAGATGCAAGATGTTTTTCACCCATTATAAAAAAAAAAAAAAAAAATCGAATATTCTTTTCATTCGATCATCTCTTTTAATTCCTACAATAAAATATACCTACAAACGATCGCTTTTATTAAATACTGCACTGCAAATACAATTGCAGTTGTTGTTGCAATTTTCTTTATCCATTCTCTCTCTTTTATTTTGACATTTCGTCAATAACGAAATTTCTTTGCGCGGTGCGGGTTGCACATTTGTTTAGTCGTTGTTTTTTCTAATAATAAATTAATATTGGATTTGAATTAATCCAAAATTACGCGGTTTATTTGTTTCGTCTTAATAATTTCTTCATCTTAAATTAATTTCAAATTCGGGTTTATATTTTTAAAAGAAATAATTTTGCAACACGGCAAGCTGCTTTGGCACCAGCAAGACATGTTTTTAGATATTGTAATTTCTCAACACATGTCAAAGACGTGTGCGCAGCGATCTGCGATGTAAAGGCGTCTTCGAAATGAGCCCAATCCAAAAACTCTCCACTGAACATAGGAAGATTCATTATTGGCAGTCTAAAACATTATCGATTAATTTATTTATCAATAAATTACTAAATCAGGCTCGATGACAAAACTGATGATTTAACCTCACCCGATCACGTTTTGTTAAAGAAGAACTTTAATAAGCTAAATTTGACACTTTTATAGGAAATTAAATCTGGTATACAAATAACTAATTTTATCATCTCTAAGTTGGTAATGTATTTGCAGCTTTCAGCACATTATTACTCAAAATTATGAGTTTTATTCTATGTTAGGTTATGATTTTGATGTTGGTTGATTTTTAAACAGAAGAAAAAAATTATTTTTATTGTTATGTATGTATGTATGCAACCCCACGTAACTAATGTAACTTATATAGCTGAAACATTTTAGACTGAACATTTTAGACTGAAAAATTTTATTCAATAAAGAAAAGAAAGATTATAAAGAATTAAGCGAATAAATGTATGTATTAATGTATTAAATTAGATGAACTCGTCAAAGTTCTCAAAAGAATAGTTAATTCCCCCTATAATTGTAACCGATCGTAAAGAAAGTTCCTCAGATTCGGACAAAATGTACGAATTTTGTATCATGGTAGCCGTTACGATTGATTAATCAGACATCCTTCCGAAAAAATATTGAAGCATGTGTTTAAATGTCAAAATCACAGCGACGCACATTGAATTCATACGATACAACGCGTCTATTTGATTTGTATTTGTTTTTTATTGTCTCCGACAGCAAATCTCATGCAGAACTTTGTCCGACGGTAGTAAAAAATACTTATTTTCAAATAAAAAGGAAAGACAAACTAATTTAATTTCTTGTGTATTGTGATTCTTTTTTTTTTTTAAGGCTCTTTGCTTGTACATATTATGTATTTCATTCCTCAAAAATACTTCTGTGCTGTGCAGGTTTATTCGACAACAAAAAAAGGTTTATATTTATATGTCCTTAATTTCTTTTTTGTTTGCCTTATGCCATGTATGCGCGTCGGTACGGTTTTTACTTGCTTTATAGGGCAAGTATTGGTTTCGTGCAGAAAAAATATGATAGAGAAGCCCAAAAAAGTGGTTTTCGCTATACCGTCCGTCAGTCTGTCTGTGCGGGTGTGCGGTGTGCGGATATGCGTGTGTGCGCTTTTTCACGTCCAGCTACAGCCTAAACGGCATGACGGATTTTCTTCAAATTTGGTGTAGGTTTGGCAGTTTTAAGAAAAACGGTTGTTGAGGTTTTTTTTATTTCGGTTTAGCCCGGCTCACACTGGTACCTTTCAAGTAACGTTTTTTTCGTTTTGGACTTTCTCGAAAACGCCTGTAACGATTTTTATTAAACTCAAAATTTAGCTAACCCTAAGCGATTCTAACAAATTTGCGTTTTTTGTTTTTGTTTCAAATTGTTTTAACGAAAATCAGGTTTTAACGTTTTTACTTGCGATTATAGGTACTATAAGGCAAGTTATGCATTCGTCGAAAAAAAAAGTTTTGAGATAACAATCAAACATGACATTACGATGATAGCGAAGACGAAAAAAGATGGTCTAAAAATTCTGTCCGTCTGTATGTCTGTCTGTCTGTCTGTCTGTCTGTATGTATAGACACCTACAGCCCAAACGGGTGGGCCGAATTGCATCAAACTTGGTATATAGAGTTTTTTAGATATTGTACAGAGGGAAAATTGAAATTTTTTTTTTAGCTCAAAAAATAACGGTACCTGCCCGTTACGTTAAAGCTTATTTTTCTCAAAAACGGCTCTAACGATTTCGATTTAAAAAATCAGTGTTGCTTTTTAGGTACGATCAATCATATGGCTGAAAAAAAAATTTTAAAAAATGGCTAAGAACGGTACTTTCCACAGGACCGTTTTTTTTGCTTTCGACTATCTCGAAAACGACTCAACCGATTCTTTCGAAATTTCACACACATATAGCTGTAGGTAGTTTAATTTGTATTGCATACCAATATTTTTGAAAAATATTTTTTTGTAATTTTAAAAGCATTTAAAAAAAAAATTTAAAAAATTAATATTTTGAAAACTGCTTATTAATTTTTTTTTTAAAAATTTTAAATAAATGTATTTGCTGAATACCTATGAACTGGCGTTTTTGAATTTTTTTTGAAAAATTTTGTCAAAAAGTTTTTAAAAAAAAAACTTTTTTTCTCAAAAACCGCTCCACAGATTTTTATAAATTTATTCTCATAAATTCAAATTTATCCAAGAAATAAAATGGCGTACTTTTTTTTCAGCTCAAATTAGTTTAAGTATTTATTTATGAATTTTGAAAATTTTATTTTTATCAAAATCTCAAGCCCCTAAACTCATTAGAGCAAGTTCGTGCGACCCAGTCGTGCATTTTATTTTTAAATGGTTATAACTTCACAACGGCTTGATCGAATTTACTCAAACTTTGTTTGGTATAATGTTTCATAATTTTCTATAAGAAAGAGAACTGCGTATTCAGTTTTTGGATAAAAATGCAAATAACGGAGATCTGCTCTAACGGTTTTTTTTAAATGACCATAAGTTGGCTACGGTTGCATCGAAATCACCCCAACTTTGTGTGGTAAAAGTTCCTTACAGCTTTCTATCAAATGGCATTGCATTTTTTTCAAGTACTCTTTTTTAAATGGTGACTTCCATACAACGAGCCTTTGAGTCTTAGCCAACTTTTTTCGGTTTGTCTAATTTGATTAAAAAGACCCTTACAATTTTTATTTAACTTTTTAAGTAATATAAATAAGACTTCCGTTTTAACGGTTTGGTTAAACTGGCTATAAGTGCACAACAACATAAACGAAATGGTTTAGACTTTATGCATACATATCTTTCATAGCACCCAAACGACGGCATCTACATTTTAAATATGAAAGGTTGCTTAACGGGGTTTCCAGTTTTAGCGAAATTCTTTTTTAGTTTTTACAAAATTTAACAAAAATAACTTTCACAATTTTGAAATACTTTGTGCGTATTTTTTTTTTTTTTTTTTTTTTTTTTTTTTGAATATTTCATTGATAACAGCGTTCTTCAGTTTTGTCTTAAAAAACAAGTAACTTACATTTGTTAAGTGATTATAAACTACTTAATTTAACACTTCTAAAACAAAGAATTTGAACTTCTTTGCTTACCTAATACAACAAAGGGTATTGTTATTGCTCGAAAAAATTGTTATCATCGTGCTTGCTACAGTGTTGGCAAGTAAGTTACATGAAGTAAGTTACCCGTTTAGTTACGCGTAACTAATATGAATTAGTTACGCCCAATATTTGGCGTAACTAATTTAACTAATGTAATTAAATGTAACTAACTGTAACTAAATAAAACTAAGTCTTACTTAATAATAAAAAATAAAAAAATCACATTTCATCCTGAATCCCAATCGACTATTGACGAAATTGTTTTATAAGCAAGGGCAACGGCAACCTGGCAAGGAATACAATTGAAATTACTATGTTCCTGAAGAAAAGAAAATCTAATAAAATATTATATTCTTGGAGCATACAAAAGATTTTTACTTACATTTAAAGTTTTCCCATCTTTCTATTCATATCGACACTCAAAATGCAGATTGACTACGTACACAGAACAACCGAAATGTGAGATTCTTGGACATTTCTTTTTTATTATGATTTTTTTTTTGGTAAATTCAGATTTGATCCCAGATTTGATTATTTTGCTCTCAATGTCAGATAAATAAAATTAAATTTAACTAAATCTTAATGTGAATTGAATATTAAACATTATGTGATTTTCTTTTGGTACGTCGGATCATATTTTTTTTTTGCTGTCAGATAAAATCTGAAATCAAAATCTGTTTTTCCTTTGTTCACAGATCATATTTTTTTCATTTCAGATCAAATTTCCAAATCTTAAATCTTATTTTCAATCGATATTTTACACATAGCACACACACCACAGTATTTGACATTTGCTTTTAGAAGTGTTATTTTATTTTGATTAAATATTTGCAGAAAATAAATTCTTAATAACAGAAAATGGTTTATTATGAATTTTGTGAATTTTGTTAAAATAAGTGAAATTCATGAATGAAGTGAATAGCTATTGTAATTAAATAATTATTTAGGCTATTTTGTAGGATTCAACATAAATGTACATTAATTGTGAAAAAGCACAAACACACAAAATAAAACAAAATAGGTCTCGTTTGATTTCCTTGGGCGACCCAAATCTGAAGTTTGAGATCAAATCAGTATTTACCAAAAAAAAAAAAAAAATCACAATAAACAGAGAAATGTAGAAGAATCTAAAAAAAAGGGAAATCTTTAAATGTAAGTAAAAATCTATTCTATGCTCCAAGAAAGATTTCCTTTTCATCAATAACATAAGTATTATTATATACTTAATTTTTTTTGTAGAAATATATGTAGTAATTTAAAAATGTATTCCTTGACGGCAATTAATCAATCATCCAGCTTTGCCCTAAAAAAGTGTAGTCAATCGTCATTCGATCCGGTTTGTGGATGGAACTTCTAAATTTCAATTTAACATAAAATGTGAGTTTTTGTATTTGAAAAATTCTATAAGTTATAGTTAGTTACATTTAGTTACAATTAGTTACATTTAGTTACATTAGTTACATTAATTACGTGTAACTAATTAAAATTCCAAAGTTACGCGTAACTATCCAACACTGCTTGCAACCACAGAGCAAGTACGTGCGACCCAGTCGTTCATTGTATTTATTTCTCTTCCAATTCAGATACCATAAACCCAATAAATGCTCCGATCGGAACTTTTTTCCGAAAATATACCATGACAGGGGAAAATGTCTTCCATTCTTAAAGTTCCATAGAGAAACTCTAATTTTGGAACGTTCGAAAGACAGTCGATTTCTCAAAGGGATGTGAATTAATGACCATTTCGAAAAAGTACTCTCTATTTCTTTGGATGATGCGGGAATTTTAAGCAATTATGTGCAAGGTTTGAAAAATTTGGTGCATAGAAATCGGCTCTTCCAAACAAATTTGGATTTTCGATATTTTTTCATATAAAAATTTAAAAACTATGTCTATGGATTTAAAAAGATCCCATTCGTTTAGTCCATCATTATTTAACATTTTCAAAAACAGTTATTACTGTATAACGGATGTAAATAGTAAGAGGCTAGTGCATAAACATTAAGCGAGTTATTAATCCGAGATCCTCATACGAACTGGAAACATGCCTTTCGGATTGCAGCTTCGATTTAAGTTTTGTGTGAGACATTTTTACTTTTAAACTTTTAAGAACTTATAAAACGTGACTTTTTGCTTCGAATTTTATTTTGATGTGCACATTAGTTACGCGTAACTTATTAATATTTGTAAAACTCGCGTAACTTACCAACACTGCACCTCGTAAAACCATCGCAAATGTCGTTAACGTCAGGAAGTTTCCGACGCCATAATCTAGCTGTCAAAACTTGTATGGAAAATATTTTACGACAAGTCGTATCTAAACTTTCCGACACCTATTTTTGTCGTAAACTTAATTTTCCAATTAAAAAAAAATGTATGTATAGTAGATGAGATTTGTGATGAGAAGTTTTTGCTTGCAGAAAATCACAGTATGGGAACTTCCCTAATGAAATCTGAAACGTCAAATTTACTTTTAATAATGACCAATTTATAAATGTCGTGAAATGGTCAGGGCAAAAAATTACATTTTCAGCGCGGTTTCATTCACCACCAACTGTCAAAATGGTCATGTTGTGTAATGGACATTGTTATTCTTGTCCTTGCAAGGGAACCGAATTGCAAAAGTAACTGTTTCGGAATGAAGTATCTTAATAATTCATTAATTTTTGTTCAATATTTCAATATTTTTTATTTGCTGTATTGCATATTCTATTTGTTTAATTTATGAAAACATTGTTTATTTACCCTACATAATTGCATATTTAATTAGACCAATAGAAAGTTACAATTTTGCTTGTTCTCATAGCTGTTAATCTAAAATCAATTTCATGTTTATTGCTAAGACAAGCTGTTTGTGCTCTCACAAAATTGTCTCTAAGTGTTATACTCAAATCGTTACTTTTAAAGCTTTTCATGTACAAAATATGTTTTCTCGTTCAATTTGATCTATAAACCTTTTTTTTTTTTTTAACTAATGGTTTTTTTTTCTTCGTCGTGGTGCTGCAGATAAATCAATTTCGCTTGTCATAAATACTTCGAATCTGCTTTTCCTGGGGAATTTCGGTCGTTCGTTCTAAAACATTTCATGGTCCAATTCGAGCCAGATACTTATTTTGGTCGTTTTTCGCAATTATACAGTCCACTCTTTATAAAACTGTGCCTTAATAAATATATTCATTCGGCTTACACATTGCACGTTGAAAATCATCATATTTGTGCATTTGTCCTTACTTCTTGGAAAAAATTGATTTGCATTGCCACGTGTACTTCACTGTATCTTTGGAATTGGTCTTTTTGCGTGCTTGTTTTTCATTACAAAGAGTTAGTCTAGAATACTCTCTAGTGGAATAACTTCACTTTTTTTTACCACTTTCGTTCGGTTTGCTCTGAAAATGCCTGATACACCTTCCCTTACGGCTCGTCGATTAGTTCGCGGTCATATTAAAGCTTCGTTGACAAAGCTTGTAAAGTATACGGAATCCACAGACGAAAACGTTCCTCTTAGAGATTTGGACGTTAGTCTGTCTAAGGCAACATGTTTGTGGGTGCAATAAGTCCTACTTTCGGCGATTAGGGAGAGGGAAAATTCGAAAAACAGCAAGAACATCGTCGCTCATTTAGCTGACCAACAGAAAAGTCTACTGGATACGATATGAAAGTCGTATTCCTCATCACAGGTTAATTCGGATTTCTTTCTTCCAAAAATCCACATCGAATCTTTCTCCGGGGAGTATAATGAATGGCCATCCTTCAGGGACATGTTTACTAGTGCTTATCAATTACTTGCCCCTTACCAATTCCACTTACGAGGAAGCATGGGAGAGGTTGGTGAAGCGCTACGATCGTCCTCGGCTCATAATTAATGGGTATATAAAAACCTTTATGGAATTGCCATCTACAAATATTTCGAGTTTTAACCAACAGCGGAAAATTTCGAACACCGCGGATGAAATTGTAAGGGTTCTTACTGTAGTTAATTCACTTGAGAGAGATCCTTATAATCTTTACATTTTGCTTAACAAGCTGGACCCTGAAACTCGCAAAGCATGGCCAAAGGTTAGTTCTGATGTAGAAACCCCTTCTATTACTGAGTTCCCAGAATTCTTGGAACGGCGTTGTGGTTCATTGGAAAGTGCTCATTTTAGCTATCTCGAAAATCATAAGTTTAGAAACTCCGTTGTGGAAACTATGCACGCGTCTTCATTTTTGTGTATAAAATGCAACGATTCGCATGGATTGCCCCAATGCCCAGAATTTCTTAGCATGAAGGTCAATGTTCCAAGAGATTTCGTTAAATCTAAAAGGATTTGCTTTAATTGTTTGCGGCCTGGCCATTCTTCCAACCGATGTTCATCAAAATCTGTCTGCAAATCCCGGCACCATAGCCTAGTGCACGATGATTCTGTGTTCGTAAATCGTAATGAGATTCAAGCCACTAACACTATCAATTCGTTCAATGGAGGTCCAATTCGAGAGTTTGTTCCTCAAACCAAATCAAAGACTCCTTTGACTTCAACCGAACCTTTCGTAAACAACCATTCGCTAAACTGTACGCCTTTCATACCACAGACCCTACTACCTACTGCTATCGGCAAGGTCTAGGATATAAACGGTGTATAATACCAAGACGTTCGGATCCTCATAGACTCAGGCTCACAGGTTTCATTCGTTACGGAGTCTTATGCTTTAAGACTTGAGCTCAAACGAAGAAACACTCGTATACTGATAAGCGGTATAGGATCTACCAATGCTGGTACGTCCAGAGGCCTTTTGTCGTTGGTAATATCCTCACTTTCTGATTTATATAGTATTTTCGTTAATACCTACATACAATCAAGCGTGACTTTTAACTTGCCAACAACATCATTCAACGTCGACGACTGGGATCATATAAGTCGGTTGAAATTAGCTGATCCTTTGTTCAATAAATCTTCTGCGGTCGACATTTTGTTAGGAGCTGACAAGGTTTGGGAAATACTTACTGGAAACGTCGTTTATAGTCATCAGGGTCATCCAATAGCTCAAAAAACAATATTTGGTTGGGTCTTGGCAGGACAATAATTGTCATCCACAAATAACTCTATTCGTTCTCTTCTCGTCACTCTTAACATTGATTTAATCCTTCAGGCGTTTTGGACGATCGAGGAAGTTGATCCTAAATCTATAGTATTGTATTGTATTGTATTGTATTTTTATTAAATAAAGAAAGCATATTAAAATAGTTATTATTATTATTATTTTTAGTAATGCTTAGTAAGTAGCGGTTAACATTTTAAAATACTTCATAGTTAGAATTAAATTTGAATTTAAAAAAATAAAGAGCAAATATTTAACAGTAATTAGATACGTAAAGCAAAATTATTCATAACAATCTAATTTTAAACAATAAACATTTTAAGTGAATTTAAACCTTAAAATAATCGACAATAGCAGTTTCACATATTTTGCAGTTGCTTATCCTCCTCAATTCGGCTGGCAGAGAGTTCCACAGACCAGTAGCGTAGACGAAAAACTGTCGTTTTGAAGCAGTGTACCTAAAACTTGGCGTAATAAGGACCCTGTTTCTTTGCGACCGCGAGAAAACAAGTTTTTCGAACAGATACTCGGGTGACCCTGATTGCATCAATTTAAATAAAAAGATCAAAACTCTACTATCAAGATGATGTTGTAGCGGCACATTGAAGATATTATTAGTGAAATGAGATACATGGTCAAACCTTCGAAACAAACAAAGCAAACGACATTGTTGAAAGCAACACGTAACTTTCGTTCACTCGCACTATCTAAATCGCAGAAAATTAGACTTCCATACAAAAGTATCGGGAGTATAAGAGTTTTAGCTAATAGCATTTTTATGCTGACAGGTAAACAGTTTCCAGCAACATAGAGCGCACGGAGAGCGCCATAAGTTTTCCCCAGTGCGCATGATATATGATCATCTCAGGTCAGAGTTTGGTTAAATGTTAAGCCCAAATTGTTAACAGTTTTAACGTAATCCACCGTCGAGTTACCTAGTATTATTTGGGGTAAGCAGGAAGTTTCAATTTCTTTTTTGCTTATGACGATGGCTTGGCATTTTTTGGGGTTAAGTTGTAATCTATTATCTTCAGCCCATCGTAGTATTCTCATTAGATCCGAGTTAATTTGATCTGTAGCGTTATCTATCATACCAATCGGGTAGTTGAGATATATCTGTACATCGTCAGCATACATTATTACATCACAAAATTCTAAGTTAGATGGTAGATCATTTATAAACATGGAGAACAGAAGAGGACCCATAATAGAACCTTGCGAGACACCGGCTTTGGTTGGGAGGAAACAAGACAGTTGGGAATTGGCAGAGACAGCTTGGGTTTTTCCAGTAAGATACTGTTGAATAAGTTTCACAGCCGATCTTTCAAAATAGAAAAACTTTTTCAACTTCCACAATAGGATTTTATGAGGAACAGAATCGAAGGCCTTAGAGAAATCAAGCAGTACTAACGTTGTGGCACGTTCCTTATCAATTTGAAGTCGTACATCATCAACAACTTTCAGGAGCGCAGTAGAACAGCTATGTTTAGGTCTGAAGCCAGCTTGGACTAATGAAAGTAGCTGGTTAGCCGAGAGAAAAGAAGAAATTTGTTGACCAATAATTTTTTCAAAAGCTTTTGATATGAAGGGTAGAATGGATATAGGTCTGTACTCTTGGGAGTTTTTAGGAACAGGAATTACTTTTGATGCTTTCCAACTATTTGGATAGCAGGATCTTGTAAGGATAGAGTTGACGAAGTTAGGTACGGTGAGATATATGGGTAAATTAATTTTAGGAACTTTGGATTCAATCCATCCAGACCAATTGCCTCCGACTTTATTCCAGAGACAGCTTCGAAAACATCTTCTTCTTCTACTCTATAGAAACTGAACCGTCCATAGTCTTCATAATTGCTTGGAAGGTCAAACACGGAATCTAGGCTAGTTTCATCATCTGCAGATAAGTTAGTAGAATAATTTACAAATTGTTTGTTAAGCTCATTAACATCATAAGTAGCAACATTATTATTTAATTTCTTAGATAAATATGCCTAATGACTTAATGTTTTTCCATAATTTTTCAGAAGTAAGGTTACTAAACTTTGATGTATAGAATCTTTTTTTCGATTTCTTAATTTCAGAATTTACCATTTTACGTAGATTTTTGAACTCTTCTTGAAATAATGATAATCTAAACCGTTTCCAACGTTTATAAGCACAGTTTCTTTTGCTTATGAGTTTTTCTATCTTACAATTAAACCATGTATTAGCAGGAGTTCTTACGGTAAAAGTTTTAAGTGGGACGTGGCGATCAAAAAGATTATTCATTGTATTTGTGAAAATCTCAACCTGCTTATCAACTGATGCAGAGCTATATATATTATGCCAGGGGCTGCACAATACCTCGTTCAGCAAAGTTTCAAAATTAATGGCCTTGAAGCACGGTACTCAGTGTTGGCAAGTAAGTTACACGAAGTAAGTTACTCGTTTAGTTACGCGTAATTAATATGAATTAGTTACGCCCAATATTTGGCGTAACTAATGTAACTAATGTAACTAAATGTAACTAACTGTAACTAAATAAAACTAACTCTAACTTAATAATAAAAAATAAAAAAAACTCACATTTCATCCCGAATACCAATCGACTATTGACAAAATTCTTTTATAAGCAAGTGCAACAGCAACCTGGCAAGGAATACATATTGAAATTACTATGTTCCTGATGAAAAGGAAATCTAATAAAATATCATATTCTTGGAGCATACAATAGATTTTTACTTACATTTGAAGTTTTCCGTTCTTTCTTGAGACTCCTGGACATTTCTTTGTGTATTCTGATTTATTTTTGTATGGTAAATTCAGATTTGATCTCAGATTTGGTCTCAAATTTCAGATTTAGCTCGACCAAAGGAAATCAAACGAGATCTATTTTGTTTTATTATTTTAAAATTTTTTTTTTGCACAAATATAGTAATTTAAAAATGTATTCCTTGCTAGGTTGCCGTTGCCACAGCTGGCAGCTGGTCCAGCTTTGCCCTAAAAACATCCGATCATTCGATCGGGTTTGTGGGCAGAACTTCTAAATTTCAATTTAACATAAAATGTGAGTTTTTGTATTTGAAAAATTCTATTAGTTATAGTTAGTTACATTTAGTTACAATAAGTTACATTAGTTACATTAGTTACATAAGTTACATTAGTTACGTGTAACTAATTAAAATTTCAAAGTTACGCGTAACTATCCAACACTGACGGTACTGGACTGTTTCAGTTTCCGGACGCAAACTGAAGTTAAAATCATAAAAAACTACAACAAGGTCATGTTTGGAAAAACCAGGTACATCAAGCTGGCTATAAAAATTAATTTTTTATCGGGTTGATTTACAAGGATCAAATCTAATAGCGTGGAACTAGTTGAACCTTGAAGTGAAATGAGTAGGGACAGATACATTCGAAGAAAATAAGTAAAGTGATATCAGACTGCTGCAGAATTGTTTAACATTACTGCTACGAACATTGCGTAAATCAATATTGAAATCCCCAGCAACGATGATGTGGTTATAGTGAGATGAAACTTCTTCAAGAGCATTGAAAATATCACCTGTATCGTACAAACTAGGAGGCTTGTAAACTGCACATATTAGACACTTATCTAGGTCACAAGCACATTCAATAAAAACAAACTCAAAACCAGAAGCAGAATCTGAAGTTCCCACAAGTCTAGCTTTTAACTTTTTTTTTTAGCAAAAATGGCAACTCCTCCTCCCCTACCTGCACGGTCGTTACGAAAGATCATATAGTCAGCAAACTCAAGCATGCAATTACTGATTTCAGGTGTCAGCCATGTCTCAGACACACAAATGACATCAATAATACCATCTTCAAATGTTCGTTTGAACTCATCCAAATGCTTACGTAGACTTTGGGCATTGATATGACAGATAGAGAGTCCATCATACCAATTACGAAAAACATTCAACATAACATTAGTTCTATTTATACGTGCAGAGCTTCCAGCCTGTGAAACATAAGTTCTACCCATTTGAGAAAAACTCATAAACATAGTTTTTATAGAAAATAAAAACACAACGCCGCCGTGGGAGGAAAAATGAACAACTGCTGTCAAAAACTAAAGTGATGAAATTTAAATAAAATGTTAATAAATAGATAAATAAGAAAAAAATATTAATATTAAAATTTAAAATAATATTACAAAAAGAATACATTTGGGAATATTTAAAAATAATAAATTTAATTTCATACAAGTGGTAACCCTGATTGGGGAGCATTATTAATATAATGTGTTGAAATATCATCTATGTTCAGTAGATCATGCTGTTCATCTTGGTGGTCAATGGGGGGAGGTATGCGTTTGTTGTTGGATAATATTTGATTGAGTTGATCGAGAGAGTGGACGACGAAGGCCTTAGATGTTCTATCGAGCTTGATGCAAACAAAGCCGCGCGAGGTGTAGGAGGAGTTGATAATTTGTTATCGTTTAAGGTTAATGGCTTGTCGTAGGATTATTCGATTTTGTATGGTTAGGCTTTCGTGTAAATAAATCGGCACATTGGAAGCGTCATCAAAAAGTTCAGCTAATGATATTTGGCGCGTATTCTGCTACCAACTTAAGTATTGAAGGATTATGTTTTTCCGGTCTCTCTGATCCCAACCAGCGTAAGGTTAGCACGTAAGAATTATAATAAGTGTGATAATAAAGATTATTAAGAATTGTAATTCAAATCTTTAATTTACATTAACAAATAAAACATTGGCGACGAGGATAAAAATAAAAAATCATATTAAAGTCAAATAAAACGTCAAAATGCCTGCCAATCACTTCGTTGGCAAAGTGGAGGAATTCGAGCCGGGGGAGGATTTCGATTCCTGTGAAGATAGACTGCGAATTTTTTTTCCAAATAAATGAAGTAAAGGAAGAAAATAAAGCATTAATTCTATTAACGTTGATTGGAAAAAATTGCTATAAGATTTTAAAAGATTAAGTGCAACCTACACAGCCTAAAAATATGAAATGCGAAGAGCTTTTGGGGGCACTGAAATCTCATTTTGCACCGAGAATCAATATCAGGGCAGAGCGCTATAAATTTAATAAGACTTATCAAAAAGAAGGCGAGAGTATTACCGAATTTATCATTCATCTCAAAGCTCTAGCGAGCACATGTGGGTTTGGAAATTATTTGCTCTTGTTGAAGCCTTCAACAACGCCCATCAAGTGTTGTGATAAGTTCGTACAACCAGATGTGATATCGCCAGTTCAATTAAAAGCTCAAGCCCTAGATGATGCGTTGACTGATAGGTTCATCGCTGGTATCAGATCAGAGGAAATTCAGAGAGCATTATTGAACGATATAAGTCTGGATTTTGAGAAATGCTGTAATCTAGCTCTCACTATGGAAATGTCTCATAAAGAATCGCAAGCAATTCGCCCAAAAGTTTTTACTTCGGACTCGTGCCTCCGAGTAGAAAATACTTCACAACCACGCTCACACAAAATGGATAGCTCCATTGTTAAGTCTAAGTCTAGCAGCCAGCCTAATCAGTCTTCAAAGCAGAAGGGGAGCTGTTTCAGATGCGGGAGGCATCATAATCCAGACACATGTCCAGCAGTCAATTGGAAATGTTTCCAGTGCAATCGCATGGGCCACACTTCACAAAAGTGTAGGTTTGGCAAAAGTTCAGAGCAGCGAAAGTACTCAGTCAAGTCAGTACATCAAGTTCAACCAGAAGAGTCCGGTAGATTCTTGAAATTGATAGTCATCGCGAGAAGCAGCCTATGGAAGTAGAAGTAGACACAGGGGCTTGTGTATCGCTTATATCTTTAGGAGAGTATAAAACATATTTGTCTCATATTAAATTAGAAAATTATTCAACTCAATTATGTTCTATTACAGGTGAAGGTCTGGTTATAAAGGGAAAAGTCAAAGTCTGCGCGGAGTTTGGTCAAATGAGGCACGTGTTAAAACTCATGGAATTGGAAGTGGAAGGAATTTATTAGAATTCTTGGTCGTTCGTGGTTAAATGTGCTGATACCGAATTGGCGAGCTAAGTTATTTGGAAGCAATGAGGTAAAGTCAGTTAATATACAGTCCAATAAGGAGGTAGAGTTTTTGAAAGTAAAATTTAAAAATTTGTTTGAACCAGAATTGAACCAGTGCATGAAAGGATTTGAAGTAGATATTGTCCTAAAAGAAAATGTGACTCCCATATTTCATAAGCCGTATAGTGTTCCTCTGAGAGTCAAAGAGAAATTAAATGAACAATTGAATTATTTAGTAAAATCGGGTAGCTTAATACCGGTTCAGTATAGTAAATGGGCTAGTCCAATAGTATGCGTTCTTAAGCCGTCGGGGGAGATTAGAATTTGTGTAGATTTTAGTGTCACACTAAATAAAGTAATAGAAACTCAACATTACCATTTGCCTTTGATAGAAGAGATTTTCGCTTCGCTTGCAGATTGCAAGGTGTTTTGTGTCTTGGATCTCTCCGGAGCATATCAGCAACTACCAGTTGCTGAATCCAGCCAACATTTGTTGACAATCAACGCGTGGTTAGGGTTATTCAGATGTCTAAGATTGCCTCTGGGGATCAAAATTGGACCAGCAGCTTTTCAGTCTGCCATGGATCAAATTTTGAAAGGGTTGAAAAAAGTTTTTTGTTTCATTGATGACATCTTAGTCGGTGGTAAAGATTTTGTAGAGTGTAAAGAGATTGTAATGCTTGTTCTGCATCGATTAAGTGAACACAAGGTTCAAATCGATGAAAAGAAATGCAGATTTTTTGTAGATCGTGTAGAGTACTTAGGACATACCTTAGCAAATGGACAAATTAGTCCAAACCCCGAAAAAAATCGTGCCATAGTAAATGCTCCAGCACCTACCAATGTACAGCAGTTGCAATCGTTCTTAGGACTGCTCAACTATTACAGTAGGTTTCTCCAGATTTGTCTTTTCACTTGAGAGATTTATATAAATTTTTAAGAAAAGATTCAATTTTCAGTTGGTCGACAGATTGTCAAAAAGCATTTTTGAGGCAACAAAATCTCTAATAACTGCTAATAGGTGTTTGGAGATGTATGACCCAGCTAAGCCTATAGTTTTGGCTACGGATGCTAGTCCCTATGGGGTGGGAGCAGTGTTATCCCATGTCTGCGAAGGTGTAGCGAAGCCTGTTATGTTTGTGTCCAGTACGCTGTCTCCGTCGAAAAAAAAATTATTCCCAGCTTCATAAAGAAGCATTTGCAATAGTTTTTGGGGTACGTCAGTTTCATAAATACTTATTTGGGAAACCTTTTACTATTTACACAGATCACCAAGCTTTGAAGGAAATATTTAGTCCCGGAAAAAATAATTCTGGAGTTGAATTCGCTCCTGTCTGTTTATGAGTATACAGTCGTATATCGTAAGGGCTCTTTAATGGCAAATGCGGATGCATGCTCCAGACTTCCTCTTAATGAAGAAACTAATATTAAGGGGGTCAATATGGTTCAAATTGTAGCTGATTTAGAAGAGGACTTAAAAATAACGTTAGAAGACGTTGGGAGGGTATCTAAGATGGATCAGGTGCTGAAGAATATTTTTGTTTACGTTTTTGAAAATAACTGGCCTAAAGTTATCAAGTCAGAGGTACTGGCATATTTTCGTAGGAGGAATGATTTATCCACAGAAAGTAACTGTATTTTATTACGGGAACCGTGTAATTATTCCTAAAGAACTGCAACAAGTTGTTTTAGAGAAAGTACATAGTATGAACCATATTGGCATGGTTAAAATGAAATGTGTAATGAGAAGTTATGTCTGGTGGAACAATATTGATAAAGATATTGAGCTAATGGTCCGTCAGTGTCCACAATGTCAAATTACACCTAATGTTTCCTCGAACTCTTCGTTAATATCTTGGAAGGAGACTTCATTCCCATTTGAACGGATTCATGTAGATTTTTTTCATTTTTTAAAGTTCACCTTTTTAATTATAGTAGATTCTTTTTCTAAGTATATGGACGTAGTGCTTATGAAAAATACTAATGCTGAATCGGTTAATCTTTGCTTGTTTAAGTTGTTCTCGGTTTTTAGGCTACCCACAGAATTGGTATCTGACAACGGACCTCCGTTCAGTTCGTCACAATTTATTAGCTTCTGTCAAAAGTATAATATAAAAATTAAAAAATCACCGGCTTACCATCCCCAAAGCAATGGTGCTGCTGAAAGAAGTGTGCAGACGGTCAAACAAGCTTTTAAAAAATATTATTTAGAAAATAAAAATTTAGATATTGTAAATACCGTTTCCAAATTTCTTTTTTATCAAAGGAATATTCCGAATGTGTTGACAAAGAACAGTCCCGCAGATTTGATTTTTTCTTTTAAAACTGGAACTGATTTAGATTTATTAAATCATAAGGCAGAACAAAATTTTGAAAATCGATTGAAAGTTACTAACAATAATTTTAAGGGAAATAATGTAAGTGTACCAGTTGAGGCACCGGAAAAAAATTGAAAGGTATAATGTAGGTGATAAAATTATTTACTTAAATCATTTTAAAAACAATTTCATAAAATGGATTCCAGGGAAAGTGGTGGAAGTGGTAAGCCCAGCTACCATGCTAATTAAAGTTAATGAAAAAATAAAATTTGTACATAAAGGCCAGATAAATAAAATGCACGACTGGGTCGCACGAACTTGCTCTAATGAGTGACAGTGGTTTAGGGGCTTGAGATTTTGATAAAAATAATATTTTCAAAATTCTTAAATAAATACTTAAACTAATTTGAGCTTAAAAAAAAGTACGCCATTTTATTTCTTGGATAAATTTGAATTTATGAGATTAAATATATAAAAATCTATGGAGTGGTTTTTGAGAAAAAAAGTTTTTTTTGAAAAACTTTTTGAAAAAAATTTTCAAAAAATATTCAAAAACGCCAGTTTATAGGTATTCAGCAAATACATTTATTTAAAATTTTTAGAAAAAAATTTAATAAGCAGTTTTTAAAATATTAATTTTTTAAATTTTTTTTTAAAAAATGCTTTTAAAAATACAAAAAAATATTTTTCAAAAATATTGGTATGCAATACAAATTAAGCTATCTACAGCTATATGTGTGTGATATTTCGAAAGAATCGGTTGAGTCGTTTTCGAGATAGTCGAAAGCAAAAAAACGGTCCTATGGAAAGTACCGTTCTTAGCCATTTTTTAAAACTTTTTTTTCAGCCATATGATTGGTCGTACCTAAAAAGCAACACTGATTTTTTTAAATAGAAATCGTTAGAGCCGTTTTTGAGAAAAATAAGCTTTAACGTAACGGTTGTATGGCAGGTACCGTTATTTTTTGAGCTAAAAAAAAAATTTCCATTTTCCCTCTGTACAATACCTAAAAAAGTCTATATACCAAGTTTGAAGCAATTCGGCCCACCCGTTTGGGCTGTAGGTCTCTATACATACAGACAGACAGACAGACAGACAGACATACAGACGGACAGAATTTTTAGGCCATCTTTTCTCGTCTTTGCTAGCATCGTAATGTCATGTTTGGTTGTTATCTCAAAACTTGCCTTATAGTACCTATAATCGCAAGTAAAAAATCTAAGTTACTGGACAAATTTCATCCAAATACTGATCCATTGGTCAAAACTAACCATCATGATTTAATTAGTACTAAAGAGACAGTAAAAAAAAATGTTATAAACAGAAAAGAAAATTATGAGCCATCAGTTAGTCACAAACAAAGAAATCGTAAGAGATGGAATTGGCCATCCGAAGTAAAGCGTTCTGAGAGAATCAGTAAACTGAAGAAGTAAGGCGGTGACTGGCTTTTGGGTAGAGTTTTTTTTCAATATATTAAACTTATATATATTTTTTTTTCTGAAGGGAAATATTGTTGTATAGTGAAATACTTTATTTTTTAAGTAGTTGGAATTCCAGGAGTTCATTGAATGGAGTCATTTCATTTTTATATTTCAAAGTTGGGTGCACTAGCTTTAAGTATTCTGCTACCAACTTAAGTATTGAAGGATTATGTTTTTCCGGTCTCTCTGATTCCAACCAGCGTAAGGTTAGGACGTAGGAATTATAATAAGTGTTATAATAAAGATTATTAAGAATTGTAATTCAAATCTTTAATTTACATTAACAAATAAAACACAAACTTCGGTAGTTCATTTAATGGGGCCTTTTCGCGACTAAAATCAATGGAAAAGAAGTTTTCTTTCAGCAAGGGTTTTTCGAAAACTATTCGTCATTTTTGGAAGAATATTTGGCTCTAGGACTTATGTCGAAAGTCCCTAGCTCTGAAATCAACAAGCCTTATGTATTTTACTTACCACACCATGCCGTTCTGAAACCAGACAGCTCAACAACCAAGCTTCGTGTGGTTTTTGATGGGTCTTTTAAGGATTCGAATAATACCTCGCTTAACGATTCGTTGATGATAGACCCACCTATTCAAAGGAACCTTTTTGCTGTTTGTCTGCGATTTCAACGTCATAAATTCGTTTTTTACAGCGGACATCGTGGAAATGTTCCGACAGATTTGGGTTTCGAAAAAAGACTTGGACTTCCAACGCATTCTCTGGTGCAAGTCGTCATCGGAACCTCTAGAACATTTTCGTTTACGTACGGTGACGTACGGTACTTCGTGTGCACCATTTCTTTCGGTTCGGACCTTGGAGCAACTTGGCAAGGACTATAAATAGGAATTCCCAGTTGCCGCGGATATGGTACTAAATGACTTCTATGTGGACGACGTGGTTTCGGGCGGAAATACTTTGAATGAAGCGATTTCAAAACAAAATTCTCTAGTTGAACTTTTGTCGAAATCTGGTATGCACCTGAGCAAGTTTGCAAGGAACTCCTTCCAAACCCACGGCCAGACAATGACAATTTTAATTTTTCATTAGATACTGATGCGGATACGTGGATCAAAGTCCTTGTTCTTAGTTGGAATTCAAAATGTGATCTATTCAGTTTTCGGTTAAATTATGTACCAAATAAAACGATCGCCAAATCCTTCGCGATGTTGCCCGTATATTTGATCCTCTCGGTTTTGTTGCCCCTACGGTTGTTTTATTGAAAATTTTCTCTCAAGAACTTTGGCATAAGAATTTTGATTGGGATGAGAAAATCCCAGATGCAATATCGAGTCAGTGGGGTAGTTATCGCAATGAACTTTCGATGCTAACCAAATCAATGTTCCTCGAATAATTGGTGTTGAAAACACAGCCTTCCAATTACATGGATTCTCCGATGCATCTTTATTCGCGTACGCCGCCGTTATATATTCGTGCTATCGACTTCTTGATGGAAGCTTTGCTGCCAATATTGTTGCTTCTAAGCCTCGTGTTGCTCCAGTAAAACAGCTCAGTATTCCAAGGCTGGAACTTTGCGGAGCACTTTTTCTCGCTAGGTTGCTAGTCTTAGTTCAAACTGCTTTAACATCACCTTTTCGCACGTAAATGGCTGTTCAGATTCTAAAATCGTTTTATCGTGGTTATCCTATCCCCCTCGTCGTTGGACTACTTTTAAAGGAAATCGTACGTCAGAAATCATAAATACGATCCTGAGAAACAGATGGTTCCACGTTAGGTCAGAGTGTAACCCTGCCGATTGTGCATCACGTGGCATTCGACCATCACAGCTGCTTGAGCACAAACTTTGGTGGACAAGACCCCATTGGCTTCGAAAGGGTTCCGAAGACTGGCCGATCATATTGGACGTAGAAGATGACCCAAACTGCATATTTGAGGAGAAGAAATAAACACCAACATCGCTTCTAGCAACCTACGAAGAGCATCCTTTCGAAATTCTCTCAACCCGGATATCGTCTTGGAATATCCTAGTCAGAACTGTTGCCCGAATCTATAGATTTTTTGAGCGTTGCCGAGGAAACGAATTTCCGTCAAATCCGTTCAACCCAGCTGAGATCCTTAATACTAAAACTCGAATAAGTGTATGGTTACAACATCGGTTCTTTGGGGAATATATAAAGTTTTATAAAAAACATGGATTTTTTGCTAAAACCTGTAAAATAACAGATTTGTGTAGTTTTTTAGATACTCCAAATATATTTCGCGTTGGCAGTAGAATCCAACATGCGGACGTCTCCTTTACTACAAAACACCCGATAATTATACCTAAAGACCATATAGTAACAAAGCTCCTTCTGGTTGATGCACACAAAAGATTCTTACACTTGGGTGTATCAACTCTCTTTGCGTTGTTTAGGCAAGAATATTGGGTAATTGGATGTCGCAATCTACTTCAGAAAATACCTATTCAGTGCAACGACTGTTTTCGGCAGCGTAACACTACGACAACTCAGCAAATGGGTAACCTTCCTCCACAACGCATTCTCACTAGTTGACCTTTTGCTCAATGTGGTTGTGACTACGCTGGTCCACTTCCTTTGAAAACTAAATAGGGTCGTAAATCAATTATTTCAAAGCGATACACCTCGAACTTGTGAGCGATTTAACGACAGACGCTTTCTTGGCTTCATTCCGTCGTTTTGTGGCGTGCCGTGGAAAACCAACAAATATGTATTCCGATAATGCGTGAACTCGTGTTGTCCGAGAACTACAATTCAATCGTTGCCGAATAATTTCTTGGCACTTCAACCCCCCTTCGGCACCACATTTTGGCGGATTGTGATAGGCAGGGGTAAAGTCTGTTAAACAACACTTTCGTCGTATAATCTGTACCGACAATCTTACATTTGAAAAACTCTATACGCTCTTGACGCAAATCGAAGCAATTCTCAATTTGCGACCGCTTTGCTAAATCTCTGATTCTGATTTAGACCCACTGACACCCGCCCATTTCTTTCTAGGTGAATCATATGCATCTGTCCCAGAACCAACTTTGGATATCCCATAAAACCGATGGTCATGCTGGCAAAACTAGCAGTCCAAAATCCAAGGGTACTGGAAGCACTGGAAGATAGAGTACCTGACATCCTTGCAGAATCGTCCCAGATGGCAGCATGTACAAGACGATATCAAATTAAATGATCTGGTTGTCATCAAGGAAACAAACTTACCACCTGGGAAATGGGCAATGGGTCGAGTTATCCAAATACATCCCGGCAGAGATGGACATGTTCGTGTTGTCACCTTGAAGACCTCCACTGGCAACCTTGTTTATTTTCTGTATTGCATATTCTATTTGTTTAATTTATGAAAACATTGTTTATTTATCCTATATAATTGCATATTCAATCAGATCAATAGACAGTTAAGATTTTGTTTGTTCTCATAACTGTACATCTAATATCAATTTCATGTTTATTGCTAAGACAAGCTGTTTGTGCTCTCACAAAATTGTCTCTAAGTGTTATACTCAGGCCGTTACTTTTAAAGCTTTTCATGTACAAAATATGTTTTCTCGGTTAATTTGATCTCGACCACAGCCATGCTAACACCTTCAAATAAACGTTTTTTGTTTAACTAATGGGTTTTTTTCTTCGTCGTGGTGCTGCAGATAAATCAATTTCTCTTGTCATAAATACTTCGAATCTGCTTTTTTTGAGGAATTTCGGTCGTTCGTTCTAAAACAGTAACAGTGTCCAAGAATGGCAGATTTGGTTTATTCGTGTAATGGTCATTTTAGTTGGCAAAGACACGGTGAAGAATGACCATTCCCTGACAGCACAAGGGCACATTTTCTGTGATGTCAGAGTGCCCTTTCAAGGACCATTTATAAGGACCGTCTAATGCTAGCTAAAGATTGTAATGTAAACGGTATTTTGGAACCTACGAACTCTCTTTTTGATCTAATCAAAAGATCCAGGAGGAACGGTAACGAACAATTTTTCACAAAATTAAAAACTTATTTACTAAATATGTCTTCATATTTCTCATTTCAAAATATATTAAAATAAAAATAAAGAAAACATTTTACAATCGAATGAGTAATTGCTATTATGTCCAATTTTTTGCGCGCCACAGCAAACAATGTACATTGTGTTCTATATCTGGTGGAGAGATCTTTTGAGTTTGTTTATGATCGAAATGTGATGTGTTCGGTTGTTGGCTGCTATCAATGTTTTCCATGTAACGTGAAATCAGTGATCTATAGCGGTGTCCTATTGTGGCAATAAGGGATGTTGTCTTACTTGGCACAGGAATTATAGCTTTTATCTAAAATAAAATACCACTAATTAATATTTCACAGAAATAAATGCAATTTCTCTAATCTGAGCACCTCGTTTTCATAAGGACGAAAAACTGTTATCGGTCTAAGACTGTTTACCTCAGCCACGATTAAGCAACCCCAACTGGTACCCACGTACAGCTCATTCCCATGAGCTGCTAAAGCTGAAATCTACAAACCGAATAATTGTTGGTCATACAATACTTGCGAAAAATAAATCATTACCTGGCATTTAATTAAACTCAGATGTTCATCAATTGATATGCTTTTGAGGCTTTCTGAACATGGTAGCAATTTTGAACAATCTAATTTGTTGTTTATAACTTTTGTTGCTATATTCCATTGGTAGACCAAAAATCCGGGATACAGGCAAGAATAAACGTACTGACCGTTTGAGCACATCCGTGCAACTTTTACATCCTCGATGACATTTTTTGGTTCTTCACTGTGACACACTTCTCTATGACCTGAAAACCCAAACTTGTTTAGTGGGAAAATGTTGATCTTGCCTCCTGTTTCACCGCACCAAAGTTCATATGTTCTAAAAGAGAAATGTATGACACAAGATAGTCTGAAAATTCATTTAGCAATGATTACTCATCCATTAAAACAGCAACAGCACTATGAAGGATTTGACCTGAACAAATTTCAGTTAAAACAAAAGATCCTTCAGCAAATGCACAATTGGTTGGTATTGTTGTAGAATCAACAAGAAACACACGGCCGTTATGCAAGCCAACAGCCACTCGTTCAATATTCTTTAAGTATATGAGAATGATGACGGGACTTTGTATCGATGGATCGAACATGTAGGAAAAGACGTGTGTGTAATGTTGTGTGCTGTTAATCAAGAAAAAATTGGCAATGTAATTTTGTTTAAATGAAAAAAAGTAAAGGGCAATTTCTACCTGTACACATGCAAGTTTCCAGCTGAATCTCCTGTCCAGAAACGGCCCTCAATAATGCAACAGCAAAGCATGTTTATTTGGCACGCCTTTCGTGTTGATTGATCTTGAATGAAGTCCAAATTGATTTTGTACTCACAGAGAATACTACTATACTGAAGGAAGTTCCCAAAAGAGGAAGTGTCAAGAATGTCAATACGAGAATTATTGGTTGGGAGCCAAAGTTCGAAGCCATTTGTATCATCTATCCAAATAAATAAAATATTGAAAAATAAGACAAAATACATTCACAGTTGATGCGAACGTGTATGTGTGTGTGTATGTGTATGTGTATGTGTATGTGTATGTGTATGTGTATGTGTATGTGTATGTGTATGTGTATGTGTATGTGTATGTGTATGTGTATGTGTATGTGTATGTGTATGTGTATGTGTATGTGTATGTGTATGTGTATGTGTATGTGTATGTGTATGTGTATGTGTATGTGTATGTGTATGTGTATGTGTATGTGTATGTGTATGTGTATGTGTATGTGTATGTGTATGTGTATGTGTATGTGTATGTGTATGTGTATGTGTATGTGTATGTGTATGTGTATGTGTATGTGTATGTGTATGTGTATGTGTATGTGTATGTGTATGTGTATGTGTATGTGTATGTGTATGTGTATGTGTATGTGTATGTGTATGTGTATGTGTATGTGTATGTGTATGTGTATGTGTATGTGTATGTGTATGTGTATGTGTATGTGTATGTGTATGTGTATGTGTATGTGTATGTGTATGTGTATGTGTATGTGTATGTGTATGTGTATGTGTATGTGTATGTGTATGTGTATGTGTATGTGTATGTGTATGTGTATGTGTATGTGTATGTGTATGTGTATGTGTATGTGTATGTGTATGTGTATGTGTATGTGTATGTGTATGTGTATGTGTATGTGTATGTGTATGTGTATGTGTATGTGTATGTGTATGTGTATGTGTATGTGTATGTGTATGTGTATGTGTATGTGTATGTGTATGTGTATGTGTATGTGTATGTGTATGTGTATGTGTATGTGTATGTGTATGTGTATGTGTATGTGTATGTGTATGTGTATGTGTATGTGTATGTGTATGTGTATGTGTATGTGTATGTGTATGTGTATGTGTATGTGTATGTGTATGTGTATGTGTATGTGTATGTGTATGTGTATGTGTATGTGTATGTGTATGTGTATGTGTATGTGTATGTGTATGTGTATGTGTATGTGTATGTGTATGTGTATGTGTATGTGTATGTGTATGTGTATGTGTATGTGTATGTGTATGTGTATGTGTATGTGTATGTGTATGTGTATGTGTATGTGTATGTGTATGTGTATGTGTATGTGTATGTGTATGTGTATGTGTATGTGTATGTGTATGTGTATGTGTATGTGTATGTGTATGTGTATGTGTATGTGTATGTGTATGTGTATGTGTATGTGTATGTGTATGTGTATGTGTATGTGTATGTGTATGTGTATGTGTATGTGTATGTGTATGTGTATGTGTATGTGTATGTGTATGTGTATGTGTATGTGTATGTGTATGTGTATGTGTATGTGTATGTGTATGTGTATGTGTATGTGTATGTGTATGTGTATGTGTATGTGTATGTGTATGTGTATGTGTATGTGTATGTGTATGTGTATGTGTATGTGTATGTGTATGTGTATGTGTATGTGTATGTGTATGTGTATGTGTATGTGTATGTGTATGTGTATGTGTATGTGTATGTGTATGTGTATGTGTATGTATGTGTAGTGTATGTGTATGTGTATGTGTATGTGTATGTGTATGTGTATGTGTATGTGTATGTGTATGTGTATGTGTATGTGTATGTGTATGTGTATGTGTATGTGTATGTGTATGTGTATGTGTATGTGTATGTGTATGTGTATGTGTATGTGTATGTGTATGTGTATGTGTATGTGTATGTGTATGTGTATGTGTATGTGTATGTGTATGTGTATGTGTATGTGTATGTGTATGTGTATGTGTATGTGTATGTGTATGTGTATGTGTATGTGTATGTGTATGTGTATGTGTATGTGTATGTGTATGTGTATGTGTATGTGTATGTGTATGTGTATGTGTATGTGTATGTGTATGTGTATGTGTATGTGTATGTGTATGTGTATGTGTATGTGTATGTGTATGTGTATGTGTATGTGTATGTGTATGTGTATGTGTATGTGTATGTGTATGTGTATGTGTATGTGTATGTGTATGTGTATGTGTATGTGTATGTGTATGTGTATGTGTATGTGTATGTGTATGTGTATGTGTATGTGTATGTGTATGTGTATGTGTATGTGTATGTGTATGTGTATGTGTATGTGTATGTGTATGTGTATGTGTATGTGTATGTGTATGTGTATGTGTATGTGTATGTGTATGTGTATGTGTATGTGTATGTGTATGTGTATGTGTATGTGTATGTGTATGTGTATGTGTATGTGTATGTGTATGTGTATGTGTATGTGTATGTGTATGTGTATGTGTATGTGTATGTGTATGTGTATGTGTATGTGTATGTGTATGTGTATGTGTATGTGTATGTGTATGTGTATGTGTATGTGTATGTGTATGTGTATGTGTATGTGTATGTGTATGTGTATGTGTATGTGTATGTGTATGTGTATGTGTATGTGTATGTGTATGTGTATGTGTATGTGTATGTGTATGTGTATGTGTATGTGTATGTGTATGTGTATGTGTATGTGTATGTGTATGTGTATGTGTATGTGTATGTGTATGTGTATGTGTATGTGTATGTGTATGTGTATGTGTATGTGTATGTGTATGTGTATGTGTATGTGTATGTGTATGTGTATGTGTATGTGTATGTGTATGTGTATGTGTATGTGTATGTGTATGTGTATGTGTATGTGTATGTGTATGTGTATGTGTATGTGTATGTGTATGTGTATGTGTATGTGTATGTGTATGTGTATGTGTATGTGTATGTGTATGTGTATGTGTATGTGTATGTGTATGTGTATGTGTATGTGTATGTGTATGTGTATGTGTATGTGTATGTGTATGTGTATGTGTATGTGTATGTGTATGTGTATGTGTATGTGTATGTGTATGTGTATGTGTATGTGTATGTGTATGTGTATGTGTATGTGTATGTGTATGTGTATGTGTATGTGTATGTGTATGTGTATGTGTATGTGTATGTGTATGTGTATGTGTATGTGTATGTGTATGTGTATGTGTATGTGTATGTGTATGTGTATGTGTATGTGTATGTGTATGTGTATGTGTATGTGTATGTGTATGTGTATGTGTATGTGTATGTGTATGTGTATGTGTATGTGTATGTGTATGTGTATGTGTATGTGTATGTGTATGTGTATGTGTATGTGTATGTGTATGTGTATGTGTATGTGTATGTGTATGTGTATGTGTATGTGTATGTGTATGTGTATGTGTATGTGTATGTGTATGTGTATGTGTATGTGTATGTGTATGTGTATGTGTATGTGTATGTGTATGTGTATGTGTATGTGTATGTGTATGTGTATGTGTATGTGTATGTGTATGTGTATGTGTATGTTTGTTATGTGTATGTGTATGTGTATGTGTATGTGTATGTGTATGTGTATGTGTATGTGTATGTGTATGTGTATGTGTATGTGTATGTGTATGTGTATGTGTATGTGTATGTGTATGTGTATGTGTATGTGTATGTGTATGTGTATGTGTATGTGTATGTGTATGTGTATGTGTATGTGTATGTGTATGTGTATGTGTATGTGTATGTGTATGTGTATGTGTATGTGTATGTGTATGTGTATGTGTATGTGTATGTGTATGTGTATGTGTATGTGTATGTGTATGTGTATGTGTATGTGTATGTGTATGTGTATGTGTATGTGTATGTGTATGTGTATGTGTATGTGTATGTGTATGTGTATGTGTATGTGTATGTGTATGTGTATGTGTATGTGTATGTGTATGTGTATGTGTATGTGTATGTGTATGTGTATGTGTATGTGTATGTGTATGTGTATGTGTATGTGTATGTGTATGTGTATGTGTATGTGTATGTGTATGTGTATGTGTATGTGTATGTGTATGTGTATGTGTATGTGTATGTGTATGTGTATGTGTATGTGTATGTGTATGTGTATGTGTATGTGTATGTGTATGTGTATGTGTATGTGTATGTGTATGTGTATGTGTATGTGTATGTGTATGTGTATGTGTATGTGTATGTGTATGTGTATGTGTATGTGTATGTGTATGTGTATGTGTATGTGTATGTGTATGTGTATGTGTATGTGTATGTGTATGTGTATGTGTATGTGTATGTGTATGTGTATGTGTATGTGTATGTGTATGTGTATGTGTATGTGTATGTGTATGTGTATGTGTATGTGTATGTGTATGTGTATGTGTATGTGTATGTGTATGTGTATGTGTATGTGTATGTGTATGTGTATGTGTATGTGTATGTGTATGTGTATGTGTATGTGTATGTGTATGTGTATGTGTATGTGTATGTGTATGTGTATGTGTATGTGTATGTGTATGTGTATGTGTATGTGTATGTGTATGTGTATGTGTATGTGTATGTGTATGTGTATGTGTATGTGTATGTGTATGTGTATGTGTATGTGTATGTGT